>CAOJBK015866426.1:0-15840 GCA_948294925.1 Codiaeum variegatum | reverse complement strand
AACATTATTAAATGAATTTATATTTTTTAAAAAAAATATTTCAAATTTAATAATTTTTTTTAATAGCTGAAAATTTTACTGATTTTAATATGGGGTATCAAAGTATAAAATTAAACTGTATTGACTTGGTTGTCCCATGAGAATTGAACTATATTTACCGAAATTTTTGTTCAAAACAATACAATTCTTAGTCACTTTCGCTTCAATTCTGGTACTAGAATTTTCAAAAATTGAAGATTCGGTTCGATTCTTTTCCAATACCTGAACCGAACCGAATTGTGTTCAACCCTAGATACACAAATCGGTTTTTCCTTTTTTTTAATACTAACACCCTAAAAAAAAAAGGACATACTAAACGTACACCAGTTTTACTAAACATACACTTTTTGATAATTTTTTTTCCAAACAGTGCCCTTATGCACACAATCCCTCTCCCCTTCTGAGATCACGCACACCCAAATAAAATTTGTTTAAAGTTCAAAACGTAATCAGTAAATATGAGATTCAAAGTTCAAATCCTAATCAGTATATATGAAAAGAAATTAGCGACTTCGTCCAAGCTCATAGGCAAATGGTCTGATGTGTACAACGTTCGCCACCTCTCTTCTTCCCCCTCTGCCATAAAATTGCCAATGCCAACACCATTCTCCGTCTCTTACTCCTGAAATCTGCGTAAGTATCTTGTGAAATTTGCTTGGTTTTGGTCAGCTAGAAGTTTTTTTAATTATCTGTGTGTGTGTCTAAAAATAAATTTTGAGTTAATTAATTAGGATTGATTAGGAACTTGATTCTAGGAATTAGCTTCCATATATAGCTAGTTAGTTTATATATATATAGTACCTTGTATAGATCAATTTTACAAGTGAAAATATAGAAACAAATTATTTTACATGGTATCGGAGCAACTCTGATGTAGGGTTGACTTTAGAATTAATTTAAAAAAATTTAGTTTGAAATTGCCTGGTAGGCTTTGGGTTTTTTTTTTTTGGTCAATGTTTTTGAGTGACATTTGATCGACACCGCCTGGTCAGTGTTAAGTGTTTTGCTTTGGGTTTTTGGGTCACTGTTTTAGAGTGACGTTTAATCGACACCTCCTACACCAGGAGAACCACCGATCTTCATTTCTGGAGAGTCCGGTCACCGGCGGAGCCACGATTGAGCCACACACTCCAACAGAATTTCCGACTCTTCCTTCACACACCTATGCATGGGACACCTTCCGGCAGCCGATCTTCTTCTTCGGCGTCGACTCCTTCATCCTGATGTCCCTGTGCAGACACCTTTTGGGTTTGGTCCTTATTGAATATCATTTCGTTTCCGGAATAGCAATATGCTTTGTTTCATCCCTGCTTTGTTCGACAGTTGCAATCTGCTTCAGTTTTGTTTGTTTTGGAGTTTGGGTGACTTTAAGTTTTGTGAACTATTTGCGCATCCATGGTTTTGATTGAAGGAAATATGGCTTCTAAGGTTTTTGAAGTACCTGCATCTGAGTACAATAAATTTCTCAAATATAAAAAAACATTAAAATATTCATCTCATCCTAGAGCTACTATTGCTAAACCAGGTAAAACCAATACACCTTCTTCGAATTCAAAATGGGTTATTAACTCCGGTGCCTCAGATCATATGACAGGTAATCCTGACCTTTTGTCCTCTTGCCGATCACATAATTCTCCTTCTAGTGTCACAATGGCAGATGGCTCTAGTACTAATGTTTTAGGTTATGGTTCTGTTAAAATTACTCCATCATTGCCTTTGTCATCTGTTTTGTGTCTACCAAAATTCACATTCAATTTAATTTTTGTGCGTAAAATTACTTGAGCTCTAAATTGTCGTGTCATATTTGAGCCTGATTATTATATCTTTCAGGATCAAATAAAGGGGAAAATAATCAGTAAAGGACATGAATCTGGAGGTCTCTATATTCTAGTTATACCATTATCAATAACCCTTGCCTGTTCAGGTATGGTCACTCCTTTTGATGTACACTGTAAGTTGGGTCATCCATCCCTCGCTTCATTAAAAAAATTGTGCCCTCAATTTCATGATTTATCTTCCTTAGAATGTGAGTCATGTCAATTTTCTAAACATCATAGGTTACCATCTCTTCCCCGGCTCAATAAAAGAGCTAGTTTTCCTTTTGAAGTAGTTCATTCAGACGTGTGGGGTCCATGTCCTATTGTGTCTAAACCTGGCTTTAAATACTTTGTTACATTTATTTATGATTTTTCTAGGGTTACTTGGATTTACTTTATGAAAAATCTTTCTGAGCTATTCTTTCACTTTAAAGCCTTTTGTGCTGAAATAAAAACACAGTTTAATACCTCTTTACATTCACTGAGGAGTGATAATGCAAAATAATACTTCTCTAAAACTCTTCAAAATTACATGCTCCAGAATGGCATATTGCACCAATCATCTTGTGTTGATACACCTTCTCAGAACAGTGTAGCTGAAAGGAAAAACAAACACCTCCTAGAAACAGCTCGAGCACTTCTGTTTCAAACGAAAGTCCCTAAGCATTTTTGGGCAGAAGCTATTTCTATGGCTTACTTTCTTATCAATCGAATGCCTTCCTCCGTCCTCAACGGAGAGCCTTCTTATAGTGTCTTATTTCCTAATAAACCTTTATTTCCTGTTGAGCCACATATATTTGGAAATACTTATTTTGTATGTGATGTTCATCCTCATATAACAAAATTGGACCCTAAATCTTTAAAATGTGTTTTTCTGGGATATTCTCGTGTACAAAAGGGGTACCGTTGTTTCTGTCCTAATCTTAATAGGTATCTAGTGTCAGTTGATGTTACATTTTAGGAACATATTCCTTTTTATTCCGAGTCTCCTATTTATCCAAGTCAAGAGGAGGATGATGATGATCTATTGGTCTATATTATCTCTACTTCAACTTCTGAAACACCACCAACACCATCAGCTCCACCATCCCCACCACCTCCACCACCCCCAAAGCCTCCAATTTGACAGGTCTACTCCAGAAGATAGGAATTTCCAAAGAAATGACCTACACCGATTTCCTCTTCACCATTAGATTCACCTCCAGATAATATTGCTTCAGTTTCAGATGATCTTGACCTTCCTATTGCTCATCATAAAGGTAAACGTCAATGTACCTATCCTATTACTTCTTTTGTTTCATATAATGCATTGTCTCCTTCTTGCTCTTTTGTTGTGTCTCTTGATTCACATTCTATTCCAAAAACTCTTCATGAATCATTGTCCCATCCTAGTTGGTGTGCTGCAATGATAGATGAGATGAATGCTTTAGATACTAATGGTACTTGGGATTTAGTAGATTTACCTGCAGGAAAGAAGGCCATTGGATGTAGTTTTCACAGTGAAAGTTAATCCTGATGGATCTGTTGCTAGATTTAAGGCTCGACTTGTTGTAAAAGACTATGCTCAGACTTATGGAATTGATTACTCTGACACTTTTTCTCCTGTCGCTAAACTTACTTCTGTCAGATTATTCATATCAATGTCAGCTACCTATAATTGGCCTTTGCACCAGTTAAACATAAAAAATGCATTTCTTCATGGTGATCTTCAAGAAGAGGTATATATGGAGCAACCACCAGGTTTTGTTGCTTAGAGGGAGTATAGAAAGGTTTGCCATCTTCAAAAATCATTGTATGGCTTGAAACAGAGTCCTCGGGCCTGGTTTGGAAAGTTTAGTCAGGCTGTTGAAGAGTTTGGCATGAAAAAGAGTAAGTCATACCATTCTGTCTTCTATAAACAGTCTGCTGGTGGAATTATTTTATTGGTTGTTTATGTCAATGATATCATCATTACTAGTAGTGACATTGAAGGTATTTCATGTCTCAAATCTTTTCTTCATAATCAGTTTCATACAAAAGATTTAGGAGTACTGAAATATTACTTGGGTGTCAAGGTGATGAGGAATAAGAAAGGTATATTTTTATCTCAAAGGAAGTATATTCTTGACTTATTATCTGAGACAGAAAAATTGGGGGCTAAGCCATGTAGCACTCCAATGGCTCCTAACTTATAGCTTACAAAAGATGGTGAGTTATTTGAAGATCCTGAGAGATATAGAAGATTGGTTGGGAAGTTGAATTATCTCACTATAACTCGTCCAGATATTGCGTATTCAGTCAGTGTTGTAAGTCAGTATATGTCATCTCCAATAGTTGATCACTGGAGAGCTGCGGAGCAAATTTTATGCTATTTGAAAAGTGTACCCGGATGAAGAATCATGTATGGCAACCATGGTTATACCAGGATTGAATGCTTTTCAGATGCTGATTGGGCGGGGTCAAAGGAAGACAGGAGATCTACCTCAGGCTGCTGTGTTTTTGTTGGAGGAAATTTGTTCTCATGGAAGAGCAAGAAGCATAATGTTGTCTCACGGTCAAGTGCAAAATCAGAATATAGGGTTATGGCTAAGTCCGCATGTGAAATAATATGAATATATCAGCTCCTCATTGAAGTGGGTCTCAAGGTCTCAATTCCAGCCAAATTATAATGTGATAACTAAGCAGCACTTCACATTGTTTCAAATTCAGTCTTCCATGAACGAACAAAGCACATTGAGATCGATTGTCACTTTGTTCATGAAAAGATCCAGAAAGGCTTGATTTCGACAGGATATATGAAAACCGGGGAACAATAGGGAGACATATTCACAAAAGCTCTTAATGGGGTTATGATTGATTATTTATGTAATAAGTTAGGGATGATTAACATCTATGCTCCAACTTGAGGGGGAGTGTTAAAGATATGATATAATTATGTAATTAATTAGAATTGATTAGGAGCTTGATTCTAGGGATTAGTTTCCATATATAGCTAGTTAGTTTGTATATATTTAGTACCTTGTATAGATCAATTTTACAAGTGAAAATATAGAAACACATTATTTTACAGAAATTTTAAATAATTAAATTAATCAAATTTAGATCAAATAAAGGCCCAAAAATTATTAAAGCCCACTAAGAAGCCCATTTTGCTAACTTGACATCAATGTATCAGAAGAATCTAGAGTTGGAATCTTGCACGCAAAGTAACATAATGGTGAATTAATTTTCTCAGAGCAACTGTTGGTCTTTTATATTATGTTTGAGGAAGGGATTTAACATAAGTATAAAAGTGACAGTGGCAGACACAAAACATACAACAATCCAACACATCAAATCAACAATAAAAACCAAAATCAATAATCACACATTTACAATTTCTAGTTTTAGTTTGTCATAAATTCTAGTAGTTCATCGAGCTAAAATTTTCTTTACTGTTATTTGTTTTTTTTTTTCAGCATTTCTCAGTATTTTTAGTTTATAGTAATCACATATTTTCAAAGAATTAATACAACAAGCTTTGTAATCTTCCTTCAAAATTTCTATTTTCATTAACAATCTTTATTTCGTGAAATCCATGAATTGTGGTAAAGGAGTTTGGAGATCCACACAATTTGATTAGAAGACAGTAAAATTCACATTGAAAAATTTCTCTTATAGCACACCTGCAAATCTGAAAAAATAACCAACAATCTTTTTGGCATGCCGGTGGGACCACGTTTCATGATGCCAAAATTAAAAAATGGAAAAGAAATTATTTTCTTTGACATGAATTAGGTTAGAAAACTAGAGCTAGTACTTTAGGCATTGACTGATTTTCTTGGAAAATGAAACAAAAATAATCATGATCAGTGCATTAACGTGAAAAATAATAAAAAGAGACTTTGAAAATTCTTATCTATTCCAACTGGTTTCTTATTGTAAAAAGCAATATCTAAAATGAAACCATGAATAGTCCTAGTAGACAGCTAAATAATTCAGTCAAGAGATTAATTACAAAAAAAAAAAAAGATTAAAAGTTTATTTTCCAAGAGATCAACTGCTTTAGGGAATGCTTAAGTTTATGACTTGATACAGGCCATATAGATGCTCGGCTTTGTGATTCGAATGCCTTAGAGCTAGGTTGTGTCAAGTGTGTCTCCATGGATTCTAAATTCAACGGCTTTGTTCTTGGTATATTCGATGAACCAAAGTATACCTCCTTGAGTGATTGTTTTTCCGTTTGTCTTATTTTTCGAGTCTTGAGAAAATAGCATTTAAACATGTGGTACTGTTGTGTTTGAGTTTTACTTAAGGATAAGCAAATGTTCAAGTGTGTGGGGAGTTTGATATTTAGCAAATATACTCTCATTTCCCCCATTTTCTTGGTTATTTTATTTGTTAAATTGAATTTAATCCATTTATCTTAGTGTGTTTCTAGTCTTTTTTGGAGTTTATTGTATTCCAAGAACTATACAGCATTATTTCAGAGTTTGGGCATGAAAACCGAGGTAAAAGAGCAAAAAGGAAGCAATAAGAAAAGTTTTGGACTGCCACTCTGCCTGTGTGGCAGCCCATGTGAGATGGGTTAAACCACTACCTTTCTTTTGCTATGGACAGTAGCTTAAATACAAGTTGCACAGTCTGGCACACAAACTGTGTGACCTCAATTTAAGCTACTTCCCCATTAGCTCCCAAGTGTGAAAATTGATGCAAAAGCTCGCACGATCTGGCACACAGACCGTGAGAGCTCCCAGAAAGGCCTTATAAAAGTATTTTTGAGCCAAAAAAGAGGAATCTTGGTAGAGTCTCATACTTTTGGACCTAGGAGCTTCAACAAACCCTAGGAGCCACTAAGAACAGAATAATTTAAGACCAAGGAAACAACTTCAAGGTGGAAATCATTCTTTTCATCCAATTTTGGGAAAGAAACTTCAAGATTGGGTAGATTAAGCTAGAGTCTTCAATGGGTTTTCTAGTTTTCTGCATTTTTCTTCTATTTTCTTATTCTTTATTTTTCATCATGAACTAAATAATCATTGTCTACCTAGATTAGATAAGTTTTAACTAGGTTATATGGACTAATCAACTCTTCTACTCAATGAAAGTTTTTATATCAAGTTGTGCTTTTGATTTAAAATTTCTATGCTTTACTTGCAAAAGCATGCTTGCTAGTATTGTTTGTTGTTCTTCCTTTACTAGAAATAGAAAGATTAAATCTTGAACACTCTTTAGCACATGAGTTTGTTATATTTTCTAGAGATAGACTCATAAACACCTGGGATTTTTTGTATTCCTTGATGTTAATGTTTCTTATAATTGAATGGATTTGAGAAGAAATTCCTTATCCATTACTTAGGAATTAGGGAATTGATCTCTTGAGAAAGGGTTAAGTCTAAGTTTGTGGAATACTCACTTGATACATAAATGAAATTCCATTGAGTTTTTGGTTAATCATGAAAATATAGTTGAAGCGAGTCGAAATCTAGGTAGATGCCTCGATACCCTGTTATTGCATCTCAAAGTTTGCATTTTCAATGAAATTTTAATAGTTGGCTTAATTTAAATTTTAAGTTTAGTTAAAATTAGTTCAAAAATCAACCTTAATTGTTCACTAGACAATGGTTAAGGAGATTGAGTTGGTGCTTGACCAAAAAGGCTAATTCCCTTGTGAGAACGATACCAGGACTCACTCAGTTATTATTTGATATTACAATGTGCACTTGTAGGTGTTGCAGTCGGCACACATCTAGACCAATTGGAGAGAAACCAATTGCACTTATGTAATATCTATAATCAAAATATCCTTACCCGCAATCAACGAGTCAATAAAATTCTCATAAAAGTCAGGGAGAGAGGAAAGAAGCATTAATGCCTTATCTTCGTACTCGATCTTATCATTGATCCTTTTTAATGGATCTAAGATACCATTGAATTCATTCATATGCTCCACCAGATTTCCACCTCCACTATCCTCATTTGTATAATCTTCGCTTTAGATGCAATCTATTGATCAAGCTTTTAGACAAATAAATCTTCTATAGTTTGTCTTAAATCTATGAGGCAGAAGGCTCCTTACATTATTTATAATGTTATCAGTAATGCAAATATGTATAGTTCTTACACATTTTTCCTCTAGCTCCTTCCAATCTTTGCCGCTCATCTTTTTTGGCTTACCCTTCTTCTTTCCCTTCAACGCTTTTTCCAAGTGCTGTTGAACTAGGAGATCCTTCACCTTTATTTGCTAGAGAGTGAAATTGTTTTTCTCATCAAACTTTTCAATAGTAAAAAGTGATAAACCTCCTGCCATACTTGTTGAATCGAGATTACAATTAGCTATGATACCATTAGTCGGGAAAAAAAATTCAATTAATCAAATACAAGTACACAAAAAATAACTAAGCCAAAAAAAACTCATCAAGGTTTACATGGTTTGGCACAAACTTGCCTACATCCATGAAGAAGTCTATTTTCTTCACTATATGAAAAAATAATTATGATACAATTAAATAGTAAATCCATAATTTAGGTCATGTTCTTTTCACTGATTTTTGCTAAACTTAAACTATTTTTACTCATTAAAATTGATTTTTACTGAACTTATTTTTGTTGAACTGATTAAAACTGATTTTATTTGATTTTAAGAATTTTTTAGACTTATTTTTATTGATTTTTTGTTGATTAAAACTAATTTTTACTAAACTTATTTTTGTTGAAGGTATTTTATTGAACTTTATTGAATACTTATTTTTTTAAGGTGAATAGAACATGGCCTTATTGTATTATCTCTCTCACATAAATTAGGAAAAAAAAAGTCTCAACCCAATCTAAAAAGTGTTTCAAAAAATAACCATTAAATGAATACCCACACCTCAAAAATACTCCTCTTACAAAATAGTTTTTTGGTTCCCTATTTATAACTACCTAAATTTGTCCAGTAAGTTAAGGATTTTTTATTCCAAATCAATCACTTGGTAACTACTCTAAGGGGTCATTTAGATTGAAGGATTTGAAATCCATGGAATTGAAAATCCACCTTCAATGTGGAATTTCAAAT
This sequence comes from Codiaeum variegatum, assembly GCA_948294925.1. Taxonomy (NCBI): domain Eukaryota; kingdom Viridiplantae; phylum Streptophyta; class Magnoliopsida; order Malpighiales; family Euphorbiaceae; genus Codiaeum; species Codiaeum variegatum. Next base: position 6,969 of record CAOJBK015866426.1, on the reverse strand, counting down.
CTTTCATTTTTTAAAACTTAAATGATGATGGAATTTAATAAATCCATGGATTTCAACTTTAGTTTTTCAAACCAAACAATAATCAATTTTGAAATCCATAAATTTTATGAAATCCACAATCGAATTCCTCTTTACCAAACGACCACTAAGTAAAAGACTTAATCATCTTCTAAATGGAAAAATACTCTCTCTCTCTCTCTTTTAAATAGGATATAAAATCCAAATTTAAGTTAACTACCTAACAAAGAACATATATTTTGACATTCTTTTACGTAAGAGAAGTATTAGCCACAAATGTGAACACTTATGCTTAAACTTTATTTTATTTATTCTAAAGCTTATAAGACTTTAGCAATTTTTTACATCAAATTTTATTTATTATAAAATTTGTAAGATTTGAGAAAATAAAGATTTCTAACATATGTAAAAACATGTACATGAGACATAAGGTGGACTAGCTACACAACGTCCACGGTCGAATTGGGGTGCGGGATATTTAGCAACACGTTGTGCATCACAAACTCCATTATCACAATTTACATTTTTGTATAAAGATTCTTTGCATAATTTTGGTGTGCCTTCAAACACTTGCAAATTGGATCGCCCGAAGAAGAATCACAATAGCTTTTGCCATCTGGATATTTTGATACACATCGAGAGTAACAATTAACTTCACAACTACCTAATTCATTTACATATAAGTCTCCTTTCACTCCATACATCATTATACCTATAGAAACATTAAACATAATAGCGTTATTCAAAAAAATATATAATAATATTAGTAACCTAATGAAATTAAAGTAAAATAGGTAGATTTCTTATATTTATGAATGAAGATTGCACATTTTTTTAATATACCAAATACAACTAATAATTTTCCAGAAAAATATATTATCAATTGTAAGTTAACAACATTCATATCTATTTACACTGGGTGTTATACATAAATAAGATTAGTAAAATAAGTGTCATGTATCTATATGCTTTTCAAATGTAAAACAAAATATTATACTTCATAATATTTAAATGAACAAATACATATATGTAAACAATATTAAAGAAAAGATAATTATTATACTTTCAAAAAAAGTACCTAATATAGGCATGAGAAAAATAAAAATTTGGCAGATTAAAAAAACTTTCACCATCTTCACAAATTTATATACTACGTAATATCATATAGAAATGCTTTTGAGAATGTCTTTTTGCATTGTTAATATTATGTATAAATACTTATTTTAAAGATAAAGAAAAATGCAAATAAGAAAATGAAAATGAAAAGATAATTATGTCTTAAATAATAAAAAAAAATAAAAATATCTATTACATTGATTTTTTTTATCAAATATGGAAAATACGATAATAGCAAATCTAAAATTATGATGAGGTTCTATTTTACCTTTGACATTTGACATATTTATTAGACTAGCCCTTTATATTTTCAACGGAGCAAATATGCCTTTAACATTAAAAAAGAATAAAAAAGCTCCAAATGTTATGAAAAATTTAGCAAAAAAATACTTTTATTAAAGTTACAGTTATGTTTTTTGTTATGGATTTCTTAACATAATTGTTTAATTTACCATTTTTACAATGTTAGGGACATATTTGCTTTATCAAAAATATTAATAGTCAATATGGAATTTATGCCAAACATCTGAAAAATATAGAACCTTATCCCTAATGATATTGGAATGTCATCATTGAATATATTTCCTTATATGTATTGATTCAAGTTCTTGATTAGGTTAGATTTTAAATTTCTAATTAAAATGTCTTATTATTTCTTTTTTTTTTCTGTTGAATTATCCTGTCATATATTCTTCCTTGTTCCCTATATTATATATTGTTTCTTTAATTCATAGCATGTTATACAATTTTTCTCTATAATATTATTTATATTTTTAGTAGTTTGTGGTTTGCAACAACTTAGATAAATATGAAAAAAAATTAAAAAAACAAGACTCAACATATTATTAAAATTATTAATAATTTTTATTTGTTATTTACTTTATCAAATAACTTAAACCAAAGTTGGATTTAGGAACAATATCTTTGGTCTAAAAAATAACATTTTAAAAAGTTAATTTTAAAGAGTTTAATCATAATGATAATAAGAGATAACCTAAAATTTTGATTTTTTTTAGATGCATTATAATACTGATATGAATGCAGTTATTCCTTATTTTTAAGGAAGGATTTTAGAAAATAATTTTTAGATTCTTAATTGAAGTGTTGTTGAGATGCAAAAAGGATTTATATATTTACTTGTTTTCTTGAACTTTTTGAGGGATGTCAAACTCGGATTTTGGATCGAAGCTCTACTTCAACATAGTTCTTGAGGAGTTCATGATGTTAGGACCTTGCTGAATCTCCAGAAGCGTAATATTAGTGTTCTTAATATAAAAACTAGAGGGAAAGGTGTTTTTCAATGTGCTATAATTTTTAAAGTTGTGTCAGGCATGTCAAACTGAGATGAAGTGTCTTGAACTCAATGTAAAAGGGCCTATTTATTGGAAAACATATCGATAAAAATAATAAAAAAATCATAACGGGTATGGGTAACCAAAATCGGGGAAAGATAGCTTTAACCAATGCCACCTAGTTCGACCAACAACGATTTGGTTTGTCCTATAGTGCTCTGCCTGTTTTGGATCCTTTTGACTCAATTTTCATTTGATTCCATTTTTCATTTGGTGTAATTTGGACCATTGTTTGAATAGATATCTGATTGTTATGGGCTACTCCTGAGTTCGATTTGAGTATATGGATTGTCTTGAAAAGATAGTTATGATGGTTCAAATTTAAGGGTTCACAGCTACCTCTTATCTAATTTAGCCAGTCAAAGGTTGAATTAAATAAGTGTAGACCAAAGGATTTATAGAAATCTTCTGATAAAACCAAGGGTGTGCATGTGATTTTGGAGTTGTAAAGATGATCCATGTCAGCTTTTGGATTTTTCTGACTTTGTTTAGTGGCATTTGAAGTCTTAAGGTGTAATAGATAAAATTGATATATGGAGATTTGAACTTTGGCTGAGGTTTGATCTATTTTGAAAGACAAAAGTTAATATTAGGAGTTTATTGCTCCTAATAGATATGAATTTGGAGCTTGAAACTTGTTGATTTTCTAGCATTTTATACTTATGGGAGGAAAAACAGTAATTAGGTGCATTAATAAGGGGAACCACCTATTCTTTAGAAATAAAGCTTCACTGTCTCATTCTCTACACCATTTCAATAAAGCATTCAAGCCCTTTGTATTTCTATACTTCCTTTCAAGATTTTTCTCTTGAGAGATATTCTTCCTATTTTTTTCTTTCTTTCTCTCACTATATATTTTAATACCTATTTCGCCTTTGCCTATTCATCTCTTTGATGAATGGTGAAAACATTGACTAGGATATCCTTATTAGCCTATCTCTAGCTTATTTGAGTGTTGCAGGCACTCTACGTGATTCAGAGGTTCCAAGTCTTATTAGCAAGCTGCTTGATCCATCTATAATAGATACACAAGGGGTGTCTTTAATAGGCAATATTGCTAACCCTTCTAGTATGCTGATAGGTGACAGTGGATTAGATCTGCCTGATGGTGATGACTTTGTTGGTCCATTTATCACAGATCTACAAAGATTGTCTTCAAGAGGCACTATGGCTGATCCTTCTAGTTGACTAAATCAAATCCATAATTATTTTTTTCAATTATGTTTTCAATTATAAATGAAAATAATAGGAGTTGGACTTAAGGATTGGATAAAAAACTAATATCTCATTCGATATCATTGGGGTTTTCTATTTTTTGCTTTTATTTTCAAATTTTAAAAATAAAAGTGATGCGTGTGGAGTATTAGAAAATATTGTTAAAAAATAACTTTTCAATATTTTCCATATTTATTTAAAAACAAATGAAAGAAACAAATAACAAATTCTTATGTTAAAAATTTTATTTTTATTTTTTATATAGAAAACAATAAACAGAAATAGTATCAATCAGACCTTAAGCATGTGTTCGCTATCAATTTCTAATTCTTATTTTTTGTCTTAAGAAATAAAAATAATTATAAATGAAATTTATATTTTTACTTTTTTATTTCTTATTTTTAATTTATTTTTAGGTAAAATATAAAATATTTTTTAATAATATTTTTGAAAGCTTTTATTTTAAAAAATTGAAAAGAAAAACTGAGAACTACAAAAGCCCTAAAATGATCAGTTTTCAATGTTTGGTTAAATTATTTTTAATGTTTTTTTTTTTAAATTTTGAGATCGAAACAGTCGACCTAAGCGTCCGTAGATCACCCCTCATATATAAGAAGTCTCGGGGAAGGTCGATTCGAAAGCCAAAAGAGGCTGAACTCAGAAGCCACTTTCCTTATTCAGTATATGGAAAGATAGATCCAAAATTTGAGAATATAGAGATTCACCTTATTTCTTACCGTAATTAGAGGATTTCTTTTGTACTCAAAGTCTAATACTTCACCAGTATAAATACCCTTGAAAAAACTAGGATTACAAGTTAACTTTATACTAATACACTATATTATTTTAGTATTTTTCTTTCCCATACTTATTTAAGCATGATATTGTCTTTCTTAAGGGACCAAACGACATTTTTCTTGTGGTTGACAGGTGTTGAATAAGTTTAGTTCCTATCCACTACAAGTGGAACACACCTTCATTTTCTGTATTTGTCAACATTTATGGAAGAATAACAATGAATCCTAGAATCTCTAAAACCCTTAAAATCCTCATAATCTTTAAAACCCCTGAAATCCCGAGAACCCAAATAAGTTTGCCCAGGATCTAAAGCTTGCTATGAACATATTCCCATAAATTCAAGGACTAAACATACCGAACCCTTCAAATAAAAAAACTGTTGCCTATGGAAAAGTTGGGCATACAAGGTAACATGTATTAAGGATACGTGATAAGAGTAAATCAGACGTAGGTAGGATTGATCGTATTAAACCTTAACACCCCACATAAGGAGCAATTTAGGGAAAACTTGCCACCCATCCAAAAATATTAATAATCCCATTATGATTCAAGCCTTGTGGTATAGGTATTTGGTGTAAACAAGCAATTAATTTAATTGAGAAAACTAATGAACCATAACTAGGGAACTCTCCCCAAGCTCACTTAAATCAAAGAGCGCATGTTCCAATGGTAGTGGATAGGAACTAAGTTGGAAGAGTGGTCTCTCCTGAAGCCACTAGGCAAGTACAACAAGGGAGGATGATGAGGAGAGTGAGTCGACTTGATCTATAATGGTCATCAAACAGACATCCAAAATTGAGCTAAATGCCAAAGTCAATGATTATTTAGAAGAAGGGGATTACAAGATCACATTGATAATTTTCATCCCATAACATAATTAACTCTCTCTTTGAAGATCTTAAAGGCAAGTTACCTACCAAAATTTAGGATCCTAAGCAACTTTGATGCTTATGATGAAGGGTCATACCCTAAGAGTCATCTCAACAAATATAATGCTCAGATTAATACCTAGAAACCTAGGATGCTGTCTTATGTAAACTATTCCCCATCACTTTGAAGGATACTTCCTAAGGCTGGTATTTGTCATTGGAGCCAAACTCATTCCATTATTTTGCAGAGTTGTTAAAAGTATTTCAAGCTTAATTCATCAGGTCTTTGAAGAAGGCTAAACAACCCTCTAACCTATACGATGTACAAGAAAGAGAGGGGGAGTCCCTTAGAGAGTACATTGAAAGATTTAGCAGAGAAGCTAATAAGATCCATCATCTTAATCATGATACAACTTACTCAGCCCTTCTTCGAGGCACTATGAATAGGGCTTTGTAGAAAGATCAGTTAGAATAAAAGTTGAGAACATATGCATAATTGATGGTGATATCAAATAATTAGATAAGTCTGATGGAATGAATGAAAGAACTAGATAATATAGGCAAGAAGTCAGTGACACATTCAAATTCTCACATACAAGGATAGGATGGTCGAAGCTCATATGGAAGTCGATCATGAGGAAATAGGTTTAGCTCTGAAAGCAGTTCTTGATATATGACACTTATAAAGAATCGAGTTAATGTGTTTATATGGATAAAGAGATCTAATACAAACATACAATGGCGAATGAAGATGAGCAAAGGTTCAAAGGGTGGATGAGACAACAACAAATATTACAACTTTCATGAAGATGTGGGGGGTAAAAAGCATCAGACATCACTAAGATTTTAGTGGTTTACCATTTCAATCACTAAGGTTTAATTTTGTTCAATTTAGTGATCAACGTTCAATTTCACTCACACTGACAGGTCACTGGAGGTTTTGGGGTGACAGAATCCGATGTGGCTACCACATGGAAATCGATCACTGATGTGTGATGCCACATAAGCAGACACATGGTCAAAAATTACCACATCGGCACCAAAATTGCCTGCAGCTTGCCACATAAACGATCGATTGCCATGTGGCATCCACATCGGGTTCTATCACCCCAAAATCTTTAGTGACCTATTGGTGTAAGTGAAATTCAAGGTTGGTGACTAAATTGAACAAAATTAAATCTTAGTGACTGAAACAGTAAACCACTAAAAACTTAGTGATGTCTGGTGCTTTTTATCCAAGATGTGGGCTATGACACCAAATATTGTTAGCATTTAAAATAAGAAATTAAGAAGCTAATTGAGAGAGGTATATAAGGGTTAAAAAGTTTATCAAAAGGGAATAAGAGATATAAGAGATAGGGAAGGTCGATCAGTTACCGTAGCAGAAATAGCGACAAGTAGTAAAAAAATAAAAGTCATAATTGGAGAATGATCTTCTGGGATAGTTCATTATAAATAAAGGAAGCATACAACATGTATGGTCTGTAAATTACCAACCTAATCAGGTTATATATCATCCTGCCTTACTGAGGCCTATTATATTCAGTGATAAAGATAGGATTCATATGAAACACCTACATAATGATGCTTTATTGGTGAAT
>CAOJBK015865953.1:0-15805 GCA_948294925.1 Codiaeum variegatum | reverse complement strand
TTGGTATTTAGACTGATGTCGTCAACCACCACATAGTCGACAGGGATATAGGAAGCTCGTCATTCTAATTGGGTGAAACAGTCACAATCTCAGGGATTAAAAAAAAAACTAAGTTGCAACTAATCCTACGGATTTTTGTCATAGTAAAATAGGATTTTTGAGTGATAAAAGCTGGATCCCTTTCTTCAGAGAATAACATCCCTTATATAGTTTCCCTATTAAGGTAGCAGGGCTTAACCCCAGGTTTAGGATTCTTGGGCTTGGGCTCTGGCAGCGGCAGCAGATTGCTTGGGCTGATACGTTAGTTCCCTAAAACTAATTTCTTGGGTTGAAGCACTAGATCAAGGCCCCTTACTCCAAGCACTCACCAAAGGCCTTATATTTCAGCCTCTGTATCTTGGTATGGGCCGATTATTCTGGGCCCCATCTTTGGGTCTCTCGTCTTCTGGAAATCGTGTGTCCCATGATTCAAATTATGTGGGCTATCTATTATGGGGCACTTATTAGGCCCTGGCTTTTAATTCCAAGGGATAAATTTAAGCCCATCTAAAGAATCTTAGGTCGGTGTTAACGATGCCCCCTGCATCCCTTACTGAGAGTATCTTCATAGCAACTCGGTAAGGGATGCAAACATCTAGCCCTAACATGAGCTAAATGGTCTTATCATCAGCTTTAGTCTGATTTCTTATCTCATTATCTTTGAATTTCAAATTGGTGATGCTTCGACTCCTTTCCCACCAACTTTTTGGCCCCAAATCTCTACCTCGATAAGTGTAAAGTTCGCATCATTAATCAAAGTATATATGCTAGTTTTTCAGCCATTCTTCTTACCTTTGCAAATAAGCACCACCGACTATTACACAACTTCTCTTGCCAAGTTTTTCTCTGGTGAGTTCTCTGCTCTTTGACTTTTTTCGCTTACTTCAATTAATTTTATCGGATAGGGATTTTGTTTATCGGTTTCGATTTTGACCCCCTTCTTTTATCGCCTTTTGCAGTCCATCTTAAATAAAAATGACTAAGTCAAAGAAAGTAGTCTCTAATGTGGATATAATCGAAGCCCATGGTGATTTATCTAAATCTAAGGAGATTGTGAGCTAGGTATATGTTTCTTACCTTAGTGGTTATGCCATAGGGCCATGTTGTGCTAAAATAATGAACCCTCTCCTCGAGTTCCTTTATGGAGATGCATGCCCTCTAGGTATAAATCCCATTGCTTGGCCACTAATTAGACTAGAGCCCCTATGGTTAGGAGTTAGTCATTATTGAGTCAAGATTATAACTCCTAGTATTCTAGGATGAAGGGGAAATATCACCAATAATGGATCTTCTCGAGCATAGATAAAATTTTGGAGCTTTGTTTGCACCCCCTTCCAATTTCTCACCCCCTTCTTCTTTCTTCCTTGCTCTTCTAGTCCTCTAGAAGTAATGTTTTCATTTTTGGCTTTGGAATAATTACCCCATCCTTATATGATATTGACATCCTTCTAGGAATTCCTGTCTCAGGTCAAGTTCTTAACCCTTGTATTCCCTTTGGTTCTTCATCGAAAATTTCATTTGAATGAACATCGTACCAACATTTCTATGAAGACAACCTCATCCGAGTTCCTTCTCCCTAGGAAGAGGAGCATGCTACTTTTCTATTGTATTTTTTTTTATGTAAATATGTCTTTTGCACCGCCTCCGTCCAATTCATTAAAGCGTATCTCAAGGTTGCTAAAGATCTAGCTTCCGACAAGAAATTTGATTTTGGGAGTCTAATTCATTCAAACACCTATAAGAGTATTCACATATTCCTATCTAGCCCAAAGAGATTTTCTTTTTCCAGCTTGAGGGGCCCAATATGGGTGGTTTAACTCTGGTTGATGGCCTACTTCCCTCATTTTTGTGATATTCCCATCACCGATACCCGTTTTGATACTTATAGTGAATATTTAAAAACTTGGTCAGTAAAAGAGTTAACTTATCTCCAGGTTGTGGAATTCTTCTACTCCACCTGAGACAGACCACGTTCATCCTCCTTTGTTCTCTAGGCTCTACTTCATGGTCCCTTCTAGACTCGATTTGTTTTTAAGGATAATGATCATTCTTCTTCTGAGTCATCTGTTATGGAATGGGTGGATTCATGGGTGAGTGTTCTCATCACCTGAGATTTACCTATCAGTACTTTCTTTAACACTAGGAGAGGTGCTAAGGTCTATTCTCCCCAACTTTGTTGTCGTTAGTTTAGCCTAAAATAGGAACTCCTATTTTCGACAACATTTTCTTTGAATAATCCATCCCCAAGCCAGTGTGTTATTACCCAAGACCAATTCTTGAAGCTTAGAGATTTTATAATAATCAGCTAAGGTCTCTAGAGATCATCAACTTTGAGGTTAGATCTAGCGTAACTTCAGGGAGTGGTGGAGAGGGGTTATGGAGCACACCATGTCCACTAGCTTTGCTGCTCTTCAGACTAGGATTGTTTTCTCATCAATTATAGTGACTGGCCCTCCCCCTTTGCAGGATCAGAGCTTGGGGCTCGCCAAAGGTATGTTTATTCATTAGATTTGGAAATTTGAAACATTTTACCACATTAAATATCTCATACTTCCCCACTTCATACCTCAAGTTTATGAAGCCCAAAAAAGAATAAAAGAACAAACCTTAGCCAAGTCACTTCTCGCTCGTGAATAACGGATTGTCTCCTTCAGGGGATTTGTAAATAATAACCTCAAACCTAATGAACAGTCCCTTGATCCAATTTTTCCCATACCGAGCCATTGGTTCCTAATAAAACCTATCCCGGTCAAGTTGCCAAAATTGCTAACTACCCCCTTTGGGGTGGCGGGTCCAATCTTGAAAAGAATAAAATTTTACCCAAATCCTATTACCTTCACAGGCTACTATTCAACTCAATATCCTCCAACCCAAGAATTTGTTTGGCCATTAATAATTGGAATACTTCACTCAGGTCGAGGTAGACTATCAACATTTTCTTTACTATGTTTCCTTGGAGTTGTAATTGCTAACTATTGGCCTTATTTTGCAGCTGTGGTGCCCAAGCCCATTAACAATGTTGTTCCACCAATAAAAAGGAGCTCAGAAATAGACATCCTAGAAAAGGCTCTAAAGAAACAAAAATAAAGTGCAATGTCTCTCTCCTATCTAAGTTTCTTATGTTATGCATGCCTTTCAACTAATCTTATCTTTTTGCAGACAATAAAACTTTACCTACCCAAGGGTGGCGGTATTTTCGCTGCTGTTGCATCTCTCCCCCAGAAGTCCCCCTCAACTCGCTCTTCTTCTTCTAAAGGGGCCCATTCAAGTAAAGGTAGCTCTCATCATGAGTCATCAAAATCAGAAAAAGGGAAATCCAAATGGAATATTTCCCACACTCATTCTTGAGAACTAGCTCGCACCAATGATGCTTCAACTTAAGGGGAATCAAACCCCTCTATGCAAATAATATCCAAGGCTTCCCAATAGTCCACTCAAAAAGTGCACTCGCTCATAGACTTGACGGTAGAGGATGCTAGTGCTCCCGACGTCACAGAGATTTCTCTTCCTAAGGCTATTCCTACCAAAGCCTCTTCTCATTAGTCTCTTCCTAAGAAAGCAACTCCTACCACTGGAAAAATGGGCTCTCCCGAGAAGACTACCACACCTGAGTTGTCCTTCAAATCTTTGCTCTTCGATTTGAATAGTCTAGTGTTATATTTTTATTACTTTTACTTCCTTCTAACCTTTTCCTTTTTTCCAAGATGATTTGCAAGACTTGGAGGGATACTTTGGTGGGGTCAAATCTAATAGCGAGAAAGTAGTTGGATCTGATTGTGAGAAAGTAGTTGTTCAGCTCAAGGAGACACCCTCGTCTTCAGCCAAGCTATTTGAGGAAATAGCTGCACGAAAGAAAGACCTCTCTAAGATTTTGACTAAAGGGCTAATGGCTTTTCTTGAAGACATTGCCCTAAAGGAAGCAAAGGAGAGCCTCCAATTCATAACTGATTATGCCATAGAAGGCTTTCCTTATAGATTTCAAGGACCATCTTGAGGAGAAGATTTCTTGCATCCGATTTATTAGATCTAGGGAAGTGCGACTGGAGGAGACTAAGGTCTAGAGTTCCCAAGCAGAGGACACTCTCCAATTTCTCCAAGACTATAGCAAGGCCATGTAGAAGGGGCAAAGTCTCTAGGGAAATAACTTGAGGAGAGAAATAGATCTCCTGGAGAAGCAGTTGGCTAAAAGGAAGGCGAGATTGGCTAAGCTTGTTGAAATGAGGACCAATACCATTGATGTGGCTCACCAGACTTGGAAGGAATAAGAAGCAACAAAATCTCACATCCAATCCCTTTCTGAGCACATCTCTTCTTTTAAGCTGGAAATGATGATCAATCAAGCAATAGAGAAAGCCCTTAAGCGAGAGTTGGAGGAGATTTATAAAATTTGTTCTTAGTTATACCTCTGTATCTTTAACAAATCCTTTAAGCAATTAATTTTGTTTTGTCGGCCAAAGGGTCGATTCCTATGAATATTTTTATTTCTATGGATGAATGGTTTAATTATGCTTGTAAATTGCCCTTTTGTTTTCTTTTATGAATCTTATAGTATATATGTATTGTACAATCCCTGATCGATTAATCACATACTATTTTTTATTTAAGGATTTGTACCCTAACCGATAAGACTTTAATCAGTCGAAAAGTCTAATACCAAAATCGATAATATCATAATCAGCTATCCAGATGAAATATTTATTGAAACCAAAGATTTACAACGTGATAAGGCCATGATCGGCCATGGATAAATACATTTTATAACAACTAGATATCGATAGCGAACCATCAGTATTACAATTGTTTTAGTTTAACTTTTCCCTATCTTTTTCGAACAAAGACCGATCTACAGATTCCCATATCGAAGGCTTGTATTTCTTTAAGTACTTTTCATTAATCGATCTGCCTTAGTTTCTTCCTTCCTTGCTCGAGATCTGATAGGCCATATTATCCATAATTCTTGTTACTTCAAAAGGCCCCTCCCAATGAGCTGACCATTTTCCAAGCTCTGGTTGTTTCACCCAGAGCGGTAAGATAACTTTCCATACCAAGTCGCTAATTCTGAATTCTTTAGGCTGAACCCACTTGTTGTAAGATCTTTATATCATTCTTTTTTTTCACCTGCATTCGGTATGGGGAGGCCACTCTTGATTCATCTAAATCATCTAACTCCATGTGAATGGCCTCTTCATACTTGGATGGGGATAATCGATCCTGGAACTTTCTCCTGGTAGACTTCACTATTAATTCTGCTGGAATTATGGCATCCAATCCGTAAGTGAGCTTAAAAGGGGTAACCCCTGTGGTTGTTTTAACACTAGTTCTGATGGCCTATAGTGCTTCTCCCAATACTCGTGCCATTTCCGAGGATTATTGTCTACTATCTTCTAGATTATGTCATTGATTATCTTGTTCGTGGCCTCTGCTTATCCATTACCTTGAGCATAATAGGGAGTTAAATAGAGTAGTTTAATACCAAACTCATTGCAGAACTCCCTCACTACTTCCCCCCTTGAACATTGTCCCCTAATTTATGGTGATTATTTTGGGAAGGCTGGTCTGAAGAGAATATGCTCTTTGATGAAGTCGATCATAGCCTTCTGAGTCACATTTTTCAAAGGGACTACCTCCACCCATTTGGTGAAGTAATCTGTGGCCACCAGAATAAAGCAATGATTTTGAAAAGATGGGGCATAAATTTTCTCTATAACATCCATAGCCCATCCTCTGAAAGGCCAAGGCTTGATGATAGAATGGAGTGCTAGCAATATCTGGATAAACCCATACTTCTGATAAGCCTTACAATCCTTGGTATAATCTATACAATCTTTCTCCATCTTAGGCCACTGATAGCCATGCTGATGTAGGAGATGTCTTATTAATCTCCTAGCTAGATGATCTTCGTGTGGCCCTTTATGAACCTCGGCCATGACCAACATTACTTCTTTGAGACTGAGGCATAACATCAGCTAATCCTTATACCTTATATACAAAATCCCTTCCTCCTGCCAAAAGTTGGGGGCTAGGAGCCTTATTTTATGATCAACTTTTATAAATGGATCTTATAAGAATTCAGCTATAGGATTCCTCCTGTCTTGATTTACATCAATCGTAAAGATCCCTAGATGCTTTTTCTATCTGCTCTTATAGTTGGCCGATGCCCTTTGAACACAAAATAGAGATTGGCCGATATCCCAATGGGATTTCTTCAAACCATTACAGGTAGCCTGATGCCCCCTAGGTGAGCTTGTTAGCTTCTTCATTTGAGGCCCTTGAAGAATATTCCAATGAAATATGCTTAAAAGCCTTTAGGAGTTGTAAGTATTTATTTTAATAAGGCTAAAGGACTATTGCTTCACACTTGTATTCCTTAATGAATTGGTTAATCACAAGCAATGAGTCCCCACTAATATTCACTGATCATGCCCCCAGTTCAACCAATACTTCTAACCTAATTATTAGGGCTTTGTATTTGGCTTAGTTGTTTGAGCAAGAAAAATGGAGAACAAAACCCAATTTCATAGTGATGCCTTTTGGACAGGTTAGAACAATTCCAACCCCTACCGATACTGATATTTTTGAACCATCAAACCATAATTCCCAAGCTGATGATTCAGAGATGCAATTTACTTCCTCAACAAACTCTTGTTGGGATGGTGAACAAGGTAATCGTCTAGGGCCTGACCCTTAACCGCTCGAAGAGGGACATACTGAAGGTGGAATTCTGATAATCCAATATCCCACTTCCTGATCCAATTCCTTAGGTAGGGTCTTAAAAGGATATACTGCATTACATCACTTCAGCTGACCATCATAAAAATAACTGGGAGCAAGTAATACCTGAGTTTGGTACAAGAGAAGTACAAGGCTATCCCGAGTTTCTCGATAGCGGTATACCTTGTCTCTATATCAGTTAAGCTTCTGCTAAGGTAGTTGATGGCTCTCTCATATCCTCCTTGATCTTGGGACAACATGCTTCCAATGGATCATCCGAAGCTGATATATATAGAATTAGGGGTTCTTTAGGTTTGGGAGGAGTCATGACTGATAGTTTAGTGAGGTATGCTTTGATCTCATTAAATACTGCTTGATGCTCCTCAATCCAGGTGAGTTATTTATTTCTTCTTAGAAATGTCCTCCAAGGCTGAAGTTTTCCAACTGTGTTGGTAATGAATCTTCTAAAAAAATTAACCTTCCCTATCAATCCCTGAAGTTCCTTCTTATTTCTTGGGGGAATTACTTCTAAGATTGCCTTAACTTTATTTTTTTTATCTCCACACCCTTTTGATATGCCAAGAAACCTAAGAAATTTTCAGCAGATACCCTAAAAGCACACTTTAAAGGATTCATTTTTAGCTGGTACTACCTCATTCTTTCAAAAGATTGCTTCAAGTCAGCTAAGTGCCTTTCTTCTTACTGGGATCTAACCACCACATCATCAATATATACCTCTATAAACTTCCCCAAGAAATCATGGAAGATTGCCAGCATTCTTTAAACCAAAGGGCATCACTACCCGGTCATATGCATCAATTGGTCTGGGACACCTAAAAGCTGTCTTGTTCACATCATCTTCAGCGATTTTGATCTAATTGTAACTTCAATTCCCATCCATGAAACTTAGAATGGAATTCCCCGCTGCCAAATTGATTAACATATCGTCAATGGGCATAGGGTACTCATCTTTAGGAATTGCTCTTTTTAGGTTTTTGAAGTCAACACATATCCTCAACTTCCTATTCTTTTTAATCACTGGGATAATGTTCGAAAGCCATTCTCTGTACATTGTAAGTCGGATGAACCCTACTTTGAGCAACCTCTCGATTTCTTACTTAATCAATTCTTCAACTTCAGGAGACATTCTCCTCATGGGTTGCTTGAATGACTTAAAATCTGGCTTTGTAGGCAATTTGTGCTCTACCAACTCTCTTGCCAACTTAGGCATTTCATTGTAATTCCTGGAAAAGCAATCCCTATACTCTCTTAAAAGCACCACCAGCTTCGATTCAAACTATGGAGATAGCTTTCCACTTATATAGATTGGTCATGGATTGACCTTTGTCCTTAAATTGGTCTCTTTTAAGGGATCTTGAACCTCAATTAGCTTGTCCTGGAGTTTTCAGCTTGCTGCCTCTAGGTCCTTGAATTCCAAGGTCGACGTAGGATTCTTCCCCTCGTCATCATAAATGTATTTTTCCAAGAAAACCTACTCCAAAAATAGATTCTAAATTTTAAGGATCACTTCCATCTGCCTCTTTGAAATCCTATCCATAGATTAAGTTGAAGAAGATGCTTGATCTACTGGCCAAACTATCTTTGGCCGAGAAAACTGATCAACCACCACCATTTTCATTTCAATCCTCCTTTTAGGGTTGAAAAATAGAGTTTTTGACTCAGCATTGTAATGTATTGCATCCGAGAAATGCACTTCATGCCCAAAAAGATTGGGATCTGCCTGCACTATTTCAACATAGTCATCTCTAAAAAGGATTACCATCTGGTGCATGTTTGAAAGGATGCAAAATTTTGAGTGGATCTAATCCCTCCCCAATAACATGTTATAATTCACTTGAGCATCTACAACATAACATCCAGTTGGCCGAGTTTCCCTGACGACTTTGGGTTGAATCATTACAAACCCCTCTGGTAATGTCTCTTCCCTTGCAAAGTTGTGTAGGGAAAGCTCAAACCTTTTAAGATCTTGAGTGGTAAGCCCTCATTTCTTGAATGTCTTGAGAGGTAGGATATTGACCCCTACCCCGTCATCTACCAAGACTCTATTAGTAACAATCCCATTCGCCTCGACCTTGATGTAGAGGGGTTTATTGTGATTTGCCAAACACCATTATGGTTCCTCCATAATTATCAGCAACGGCTTTTGTGACCCTTTCTCATCGATATCTGCTTCCAATACATCCCCATCCAAGGTAGCCTGCTATCCAAGTTTGGCTTAAAATCCTTCTGGAAAGATGGTAATCAATTATGGGTCTACTTTCACCTCTAGGATGGGAGTTATGGCTACCATGTTAATGTTCAATTTTCTAATTGGCCTGGGTTCTTCAACCCTCTTCTTCCTGGCCGATTTATCTTCCTTCGGGTATTGGTTTTTCAATAAAACTTCATGTCTTACCCCATTGATGTTTACAATTGCTGGTTGGTTTGGGGTTTTCTCTTCCATTGGTTTCTTACCTTATGATTTATCACTATTAATCCTTCTGTCATCAGTTTCTTCCCTCTATGATCTCTTGCCATAGGGCTTTAGATCCCTAGGCTCAATTGTCTTTCCTTGTGTGCCCAACATTTGGCACGTGGCTTCTTGAGGCATCTATTGTCAAATTTTCTCCTCTCATATGATTCTCTTAATAGCCATTGATCTTTGAAGACCAGTCTCTTCTTAACTTGGTCAATAAGCACTTAATTCTTACCTTTCATTTTAGTCCTGTGTTCATCTTCTTACCTTTCCCTTTCATCCCAATACATGTCCTCTCATTCCTAAGATTTCATCCTTCTTTCTCGCAATTCCTCTCTCTTTTTAGGATCATGCTTTGCACCAACCTCAAGTCTTTCCAATTATTATTGTCTCTGTAATCTTCTCTTTTGGGTGTGGGTTAGGAATGGCTTTTGAGTTGTTTTTCCATGGCCTATCCTTGAAAACACACTACTGGAACTAGATGCTTAGGAATTGGGATGGTGTTGCTCCCATTTGTCTACCTTCTTCAGCATAGGTTTGAAAGATTATGGTATCCTCTCCTCGGGATTGGCCTTCTCTTTTGCCATCTTAGGAATAGGCTTTTCCCTCACAACCTTTGCATAGCTTTTCCCTTGAGGCTTTGCTGGGAATTGCAATCTTTGGTGCACTGATCGCTTTGGGTATTATGGCCTTTGATGAACGAGGCACTTCTCATCGCCATCAGTTAGTGCCCACCTCTTCTTTGTAGTTTGAGGTAAAGGGGAAACCTCCTTTCTCTTTGGAATAACCTTCAGCTCGACCCTACAATTTGGGCATGTGAGTCATACTTCATATCCCTTGATCTCTTCTTCTCAAGCTTCTTCCTCGGGCTATTTTTGGGCAAGATCAAGCTTTATCTTAGGCCAATCAACCTGATTTCCTGGCCTTCCTAGTCCCAGAGGAGTGACAGTGACTATATCCATATTAATTCCAATCTTGGAGCCTTTTGAAAAGGGAGTTGTCTTAACAACAGTCTTTTCTTTCCCAGGAAACAGTAATCTACCCTCCTAGATGGCTTTTTGTACCATATTTTTGAAAGTGATACAATTGTTTGTATAATGTCTATCCACATTGTGCCATTTGCAGTACATCTTTGGTCTTTCCATGGGAGGGGGAAGCACTCAACTCAATTTGTCCTTCTTTTAAGAGCAAGTCAAAACATTCTTCGGCATTAGAGTTATCAAAAGCATATTCCTTGGCCAACTTATTTATGTCTTGCTTCTTTTTATACTGAGGCCTTAGTGCATGACATGAGAATGAGGCTCCATGTTTTAACTTGGCCAAATAAATTTCTGCTTCTTCTTCTAATTCTGACTCCTTGTTAAAGGCCGATTATGTTACCTATTCCTTGTAATAAGACCAAGTTGGCTTCTTCTACTCTTTTTCCTTTAGCAATCTTTCATAGCTTGTTACTCAGTATAATAGATCATAAAAATCATAATACTTTTATCCCTAGAATTTCTCTCTTATGGCCATATTCATACACCCTGAATGCTAACTCCACCAACTCAGATTCTAAGACTTTAGTGAAGTATTGAATCTTCAACTTTCTAAATCTAGCCACATACTTCTCAGTGGCTTCTCCTAGCATTTGAGTAATTTTGGCCAAATTGGCCAAGGTGGTATTTGGTTCCAAACTATAAAATTTGTCTGTAAAAGCAAGAACCATTTCCTCCCATGAATGAATGTTGTTCACATGAAGCCAACTATACCAGTCAAAGGCGAGCCCTGTGAGGGAGTTGGCCAACAATCTAAGCTTAAGATAGATATTATATGAAGCTTCACCACATTGTGCAGTAAATCTAGCCAAATTCTCCCTTGTGCTAATAGTTCCATCTCTTGAAAATAAGGTGATCTCAAGGGCTTTATACCCTCCCGGATATGGATTAAATGCATCAATAAATTCAAGATATGGTTACCCATGAGTCTCCCTAGGTGGCCTGCCCATCTGAACACCCATTCGTTGTAGCTGCCTGGCCATATCATTTTCATTCCATTGATCAGCATTCTAATACCTAGGGATGGACATTTATGGCTGAAGATAAACCCTTATTGGCTAGAAGTGAGGTAGAGCATAAGCTATATCTCACCCAATGGTGGATAGGGTGCCTACTATTAAGCAGGATTGGGCACAAGGATGTGAACTGGAGGCACGAGCTGTGGTTGCTGCTGGTACTATCCTGGGTCAACCGGATAATAGCTCGAGCAATAACCGAAGTTGGGGTATAAATGTGTTGCCTTTGATTTTGATATTGGCCTAGGTCCTTTATGTAATATCTCTGGGTGATCACTGGTCCTTGGGGTTGAAACTATTGCCTCTTGTTTGATATTGGCCTAGGCCTTCTTACCGGTTACCCTGACTGAGAGCTTACGATAGGGAAAGCACATTCTTTAGATGTCAGCCTTGGTTGTCTTGTTGCTGACCCTGGTCGATATTCTATCTTTGTGCAAGCCTTATCTCTCTGTATTATAACTTGTTCTGAGCTAGCTATTGTCGATTTTGTTAGGGGGACATACCCCTGTTCACAGTAACATCCTAATACCTCCCTGTGAGTATGTTGTTGAAATTAATCATTGACTTATTAAAGGTTAATATGGTGTTATATGTCCGATTCTGAGCGTCTCTATTTTCTTTAAGAATGGGACTTAAGACTTGAGCCATTTGGCTCATAATTCCAGTATACATGTCCATGTTAACTGTCGCAACTACTGATCCTAGTGCATTGAGGTCGACATCGGATAAGGTCCTCGACCTAGGTGGCTCAATGTCTCATTGATACTCATCTCTGTTTTCTCTCTCGATGACATCATCTCAGGGAGGGTTTGGTAGCCCCCAAGTATGATGACCTCTTAAGGCCGAGTCTCCATAGTTTTGATTGTACCTATAATGACAGGATCAACTGTCTAATTAGAAGAGTTACTAGTTTTCTTATTATTTTTTTGTTGTTTACCTGCCATATTACAATTTAGGGAAGTCCCACTAGATGTGCCAATTCTATTAGGGGTAGAATTTGATTCTTGAGCCGTTAAGGGCACTTGGGTCTGGGTTTATCAGTTTAAGGGTCTCTAGTCCGATAAAAAATAAGTTTCAAGAGTTCCCCATGCTAGTCTAGGTGAGTATTAAATTAATCTAGGAATATTATATTCAAACAAAGTATATATTGATCCTTTAAGATTGATAGTCCAAATAAATAATTTTTTTGGTATTTTTATAAGTAAAAAAGAAAATAACACAAGAACAAATAAAGAAAATAAGCTAAGAAATAAAAGGTAAACTTAGGCCCGAATAACTGTCCCTTGGGCTGGTAATAGCATCGTCACTGATTCTAGCTCCTTAGGCTCTGATTGGATCTATCCTCCTTGATATAGGCATTGTTGTCGCTAGGAACTCCTGATCTGAAGGAGTCAAGATTGATATTTAGGCTGATGTCATCAACCACCACGTACCCGACAGAGATATAGGAAGCCTGACACTCTAATTGGGTGAAACAGCCGTGATCTCAAGGATCGAAAAAAAAAACTAAGTTGCTACTACTTTTAAGGATTTTTTCCGAAGTACAATAAGATTTTTAAGTGATAAAAGTTGGATCCCTTTCTTTAGAGAATAACATACCTTATATTGTTTTCTTGTTAAGGCGACAAGGCTTAATCCTAGGTTTAGGATTCTTAGGCTTGGGCTCTGGTAGCAGATTGTTTGGGTTGATATGTTAGTTCTCTAAAACTAATTTCCTAGGCTAAAGAACTAGATCAAGGCCCCTTACTCCTAGCACTTGCTAAAGACCTTGATTTCAGCCTCAATATCTTAGTATTGTTCTGGCCCCCATATTTAGGTCTCTCCATGGGCTCGTCTTTAGGAAATCGTGTATCCTATGATTCGACTTTATGGGCCATCTGTTATAGGGGTCTCCCTAGGCACTGACTTTTGATTCCAAGGGATAAATTTAAGCCCATCCAAAGAATCTTAGGCCGGTGTTAACACAAGCATTGTAGATACTAAACAAAGCTTATAATATGCCGACACTTTATCAAGCATGGTCTATAAAGCATGGCTATAGACCATATTTCTTGTAGGGTAACTATGGAAAAAGAAGTACAAAGATTGAAATAAAAGATAAAATATTAAAATGACAAATAAATTAACTCTGAAGTAAGGTCATGCTCTGATTTTTATTGAAATTATTTTTACTGATTAAAACTAATTAGTAAAACTGACTTTTACTGAACTAATTTTTGTTGGACTGATGTTTTACTGATTAAAACTAATTTTTATTGATTATAATTATTTTTAAAGCTTTTTCAGACTTATTTTTTAACAAATTTTTGCTGAATAAAACTGATTTTTACTAAACTTATTTTTGCTGAACTTAGTTTTACTAAATAAAGCTGATTTTTACTTATTAAAATTGATTTTACTGATTACTTTTTTTTAATAATTTGAAAAGAACATGACCTAAATCGGTTGATATCACCATTGGTCGATCTTGTTAGAGAGGGATTGGAGCTTCTCTCTTAATATAGGTGGAACTGTTACCGAGACTTGAAGCTTGGGGTGATATATACGATATTGTTGTTAATCGATCTTGCTTAGAGTGGAGATATAAGTACTCAACTGTCTCTCTCAATGAAACAATTGCAGGTGGAGATAGAAAATTAGGATTTTGTAGTCTGTGTAAAGGTGTTGAATATGATCCTTTATGTATCCTTTTATAGTGTTCCTTAGGCAGTGGAGTACCTGCCTAGGGGGACCTTAGGAATGGGCTTTCTTTAGATGCTACTATTATTATCCTAACTTGTTAAACTATGGGTAATGTGTTTATGGGTGTCTACCACTTGGATTGAGATAAATTCTTGGCTCCCATCTGGTAGGCCTGGGCCGATCATGGATCTTGGCTTGGGGAAAAGGCCATGGATCTAAGTTGGGCTTTGGGGTTAGATCCCTTATCATGTCGTATTAACGCAAGCTGGGGCTAGTGACTGATGTGGACCAGTCCAGATTTGATGTAAGCGAGGCCATCATCTACTTGGGCATGGGCCAAAAATGGGCTGGTGTCAACAATACCCCTTGTATTCTCAATCGATGCTAACCTGAAAACTTAATTGAGGATGCATTATCCACACCAACCAACTGTTGTATGTCGATTAGGGATTAATCTGGTCCTTAGTAAAATAATAACATTTTTACCATTAACTTGAGACTGTAATCTTCGGACCTTTTGTTTCTTCGAATTTTGTGTCACATCTTCACCTACCTTACTTTTTGACTTTTTTCTTGCCATTATTTGGAGTTCTTTTTCTTGGGAATCTGAAAGGTCACCCATTAATTATTACACCTATATAATCATCTCTCAGCCATTTCCCTAATACACTACTTACTCAAGAACCTTAAACTTCCTTAGAGCTCCCACAACTGACTTTTTCTTAAGGAAACCTTTATGCTTTTCTTGGTTGAATTATTATCTTTTTGCTTTTATCAGTCATAAGTCCTCTTTTTTCTTTTCTCGGTCTCAACTTCTAACAAATTTATGAAAATGACATAGTCCACAAAGTCAGTTTCAAGGATCAACTCAATTGAGGCCTACCAGGACCTTTCTTCGAGCGAGGAGGTCAACAACATAGTACTCATTCCTTATCTTCATGATTACACACTAGGACCTAATTATAGTGACATCCTTATTTATGTGCCCCAGTTTTTGTTTAATGAAGTCAACCCTCTCCGATTTTCTATCTTTAACTCTGTTTCTTCCTAGGATCGTTACTCAATGGTATGCTCTTAGCCCTTAGCAAGCACAAACTTTCGATCCTAGAAGGATCGTATGACCATACATTTAGTGACAATAGTTTTATAGTCACTGATGTTCTTGTCACAGAAAGCATAAAATTTGTGAAAATAATTTTAAACTTGCCACAAAATTCAATTTGATAGTTTTATCCTAACACTAAAAAAATTTATGCCATTAAATTTTTTTTTTTAAAAATGACAAATTATGAAAAATTATACGAAATTATCAAAATAAATTTTCAAAATGTAATATTTAAGACAAGTTTTAATTTCGTCACTTAATTATGTATCTTGTGACAATATTTTTTATAGTCAATGAACTCTTATCACAAAAAGCAGATAATTGGTGATAATAAAATTTACTCATCATAAAAGTTAATGTAGTAATTTTATCATGACAATAAAATGCATCACAAAAGAATTTAAAAGTTTGTGAAAACTTTTGAAAAGTTGTGATAAATAATTGAATTTAAAATTGTGAATATTATATTCTATGACGAGTTTTAATTATTGTTACTTAATAATATATTTTATGATAATATTTTATAGTCACTAAAATTTTTATCAAAGTAAGCATGTAATTGGTGATATTAATTTTTCACTCGTCTTGAAATTTAATGTGGTAATTTTATCATGGCAATTAAAAATATGCATCAAAAAAGAATTATTTTTTGAATGAACCACTTGAAAAAAGAATCAGAGGTGCACCAAAATATTCTAGGTAGGCCAGTGCCCAAATAGCACCCACATTACTTTCTGAA
>CAOJBK015864237.1:0-17790 GCA_948294925.1 Codiaeum variegatum | reverse complement strand
CTTGCTTTTAGGAACACTAACTTCATAATGGAGTAGTGGACAATATGCTTCAATATTTATAGGAAGTTGTTAATTACTACTACTATATAAGTATGTTAAAGTAGAGTTTGTAAGTAAGTTTTTTCAGAAAAAGAAATACAAGAAAAGAGCCTTTCCATTGCTCAAACCTTCTGTTGTGATCACAGCAGCAGTGTACTGTTTCATTGCTGTGTGTGTGTGTGTTGTTCTTGCTATCTTTCTAGCTCTTGGTTGTGTGTGTGTGCAATCATTTTAGTTCCAACACTCTTTCCTAAACTTTTCATAGTCAAAATGAGCTCCTCGCACTGGCGTCAATCCAACAAACCAATGCAATCCGAAGTCACTGCAAGCTCAATCACTACCAAAAGCCCTGAAACCATACGAACACATCTTGAAGAAACCTAGTGACATGAGAGCTTGTCAAAGTTGCTGTAAAATTCATTCATTTTTTTTCTCCCTTTTTGGAAGCTAATCTTGGACTTATCTTGTAGTTTTAGCCATTGTTTATAGAAAAGTTCAGCTACTTATTTTGGTCTATTCTAACAGAACGGCAAGATTGTGGAAAGGCCAAATCCTTTTTGTAATTGCAAACTTTTGTCATAGGCAAAGTTTGACTCATTTCTTTCACAGTCAGAAATGAGAGTTGAATTCAACAATTAAGGAATGGATTCATAAAAGTTCCTCCCTTTGCCTTTAGCTATTGTAAAATACAATGATTAATATGTTAATAGAAAAGTAACTTTGCCAAAAGCCTAACTTATTTTGCAATCTAAAATTTGAAATGGAGTTTTTGAATTTAATCCAAATCTACCTTAATAGTAATACCTATGGAAAAAAGGACCTTTTTCTCATTTGATATTACACAAATCCCTTGTTGACATCTTATAGCTTGTTTACATCCATTGAATGACTCATGTTTGCAGCTGGAATTGTTAAGGAGCTCAACTTATTTGTTATTGCATTCCCTAGCAAGAGTCCTATGATGCAGGTTTATTTATCAAATTCCTGTTGGACTGCTGCTTTTCCTGCAGAAGTTTCCTTCGATATCTGGGGGTCATTTTCCTCATCATAAATTGGAGATGATTGATCTTGCGACTTCATCTGAACTTGATCACCTTCTTTGCCTAACAATAGTAGATATAGTCCAATTATAATAATGGCTCCTCCCAGCATGCTGCAGAAGTCAGAGATGAATTAGCAACATCAATCAGCCTATGTAAACAAACTGCTGAGGCAGACTAAAGTTTTACCAGCCCATTCTCAATTCTTCACCAAAGAAAAAGTATGCCAAAACTGCCACCAGTACCGTTTGAAGGGGACTAAACATAGTTACAAAGACTGGCCCTTTTTGTTTCATACACCACAGTTGAACGAAGACCGTTATAACACAGATAACAACTCCCTGTTATATATACATATACAGTCTGATTTGTTACTAATTACAGACACTTGGATTATAAGCAGTTTATAAATGTACTTACAGCGTATAGAATGCACCAGAAATTGATATCAAGTCTGATATACCATGCTTCTGGCTTGTGTCGTATAAGCAAGGCAAAAGCAGCTGATTGTGCTCCCCCCAGAAAGTTTATCCATGCAGTCAGTGATAATTGTGCAGGATACTTTTTCAATGTATATACCTACAAGGTAAACATCATCTTAGATAGTTGTTTTAAACTTGAAGATTTATCACTCATGTTTTTATGTGTAAACTGCTGGTTGGCTTTGTTTGCCAAACAGTGTCTTAATGCTAGAAAACTTTTCATACTAGAAAACTTTTCATACTAACAACTTCTAATTTACTCAAGGATATTCAAGGCTTAGACATGTCTAGTCTTGTTCCGTGCTTCCTTGCTGTGTCATTTTCAAAATTTGTCAAATGCATGCATCCTTCTCTTGCATTGCAAGAGGCTTTTGTTGATGGGTATATATAAAAATACATACCTGCATGATGAACCACATAGACCATGTTATGCAACTTGCAGCTAGTAGAAATGAACCTTTCACCCAGTTTTGTTGAACAGGATTACTTCTAATATGAATTAGTGCACCATGCAAGCTTTGTATCTGCGGTCCCTTGTAAATGGTTACTATCAAGGCCCCTGCCAAGGAAATTAAGGTACCAACAATTTTAGCCACTCCACGAGGTTTCCTTACATCGACAACCTCCAACCTACATGATATGCATTTAGTGCTTTGGTCAAAATTTTAACACAGACAATTGTTATATTGTCTTGCAGAGTTAATATTCAATAGTCTCGGAAGTCCCCACCTGAGTATGATTGCTAATACGAAGGTCATGGTAGGAATGGCGTTGGTCAATGATGTGATAAAGGTAGGAGAGGTGTATTTCAAGCTTGCAAAGTACATGTTAAGAGTCAAGCTAGCCCTGGTTTTCATGATAAGAAGAAACTGTGAGTTCTTTTCCATTTCTTACAAAACATATGTTGAAGAATGTGTGGTTTCCTACTTACCCTAGAAGAGAAAGCACAAATATCTCCAAAAACAAGAGAAATGTCATCTTTGGCCTCACTTTCCTACAGGAAAAAATAAAATAAAAACCGCAACATTCATTGCTACTGTCTATTAAAATATGCTGATTCAGTATTATATGTACCTTTCAAGAAAATAGGCGAATGGAAAAACTATACAAGCACCTAAAATATATCGATAGGTTACAAAGACATGAGGATTCAAGCCATGCTTGAAGGCAGCTTCTGTGATAAAGTAGAGAAATGAAAAACTGGTTTGAACAAAAACCAGGAGAAAATGAGGCGTAAACCGCCAGTGGACAATCTTGAATGCATATACATTTGCCATAAATCTTAAAATTGTGAATAAATTAGGTCATGGATATCTTTTATTTTCCCTTATTTTGCTTGTTTATTATAGTTGAAGTAGAAACTGCATTTATATACTATCGCCAATAGTCTATTGAATGTGGATTGAAGAAAAGTACACTTGATTCTATAGTTATCATGCTTTTGCTTGTTGAAAGAATCATGTTCTGCATGAAATTCCAACTTAGAAAAGTGACAGCCATCACTGATAGACTGCAACTCAAAAATATTCTTGTGCTGCATTATAGATGCACATGAAATTTGTTTACAATTCCAAATTCATTATTATGAAAATTTATTCCTCACATGAATAATGCATTATATCAATCACAAACACGTGAACAGAATATTTCGTGTTTCTGAGGTGAGGAAAAA
This sequence comes from Codiaeum variegatum, assembly GCA_948294925.1. NCBI lineage: Eukaryota > Viridiplantae > Streptophyta > Magnoliopsida > Malpighiales > Euphorbiaceae > Codiaeum > Codiaeum variegatum. The sequence goes on along the minus strand of CAOJBK015864237.1, from coordinate 14,557 downwards.
AAGGTTAAGCTGCAGTTGAAAACTCCATATAATTATGTCTATAGGAATGAGCTTTGCAAACATATATTTTTATCTTTGAATACCAAATGCCTTGTGATGCGTGGTAGGGTTCCACGTTGTTGGAGAGTGGCTCCTTTAGTTGTGTTTGAACTAACTACAAGGAGAAATAAGAGTTAGGGGTGGCCGGATATGTGTCTTGCGTAAACCCTCCAACGATCAATTCAGAATCTTTGTAGAAAGAGAGAAAATAGCTCTCAAAAATGAAAAATGTGAGTTTTTTTATCTTAGAGTGAACTTACCTGTGTGAGACTTTGAACGTGGTATTTGATACGGCTCAAATTTAGACTGGTTCGGCTCCAACGACGTCCTCAGGTCTGGACCGAACCCCACAGCACCAAGTCTTGACCGAACCCGATGCACATCACCAGCTTCGCACCTAGCGGGCTTCGACCCTCGGGGTTCGGGAATTGACAAACAGACAGGTGTCACAGGCCACATGGAGAAGTACACTGACAGCACCCCAAGGCTGTCACGTGTCCCCTTCTACATGGATTCTCGTCCTATAAATACAGACATCCACAACCTGAACAAAATAATCTGGAAATGGGTAAAGCTCACTAAGACTAAACTTATCCTTAAAAGCTCTTACCTACATACTGTTCCATCTGTGATTCAACCCATTCACTGACTTGAGCGTCGGAGGGTTATCGCCGGACACCGCGTCCGGCACCCCTGACCATCTGTTATTCTGTGCAGGTCCAGTTCAAGCTCAACCAGAGCAGTCACATCGTAGAGTGTCCAAAATCAACACGCATCATTGCAGTTACATCGTAGCGTGTCCAAAATCAGCACGCATCAGTATTTATAGGTGGAAACCCCTGTAATGGGACACGTGTCCGCTTTAGATACGTTGTAGAGTATCCGAGGATAAAACTTATGACTTATGATGTGATCACTTAGCGGTTTTAGGACCTGGCGGTCTCTGACGACCTCCGACCTTCGAAGGCTAATAAAACAAACTTATTGAAGGCCAGAGGATTCGGGAGGAACCAAAGTGTTAAGGGGTTCGGACGAACCTTCAATGATTAATTGAAATCGAACCTGACTGATATTGAGCTGTATCACTTTGTATCATGCCGTATAGACGAACTCTGATGTCATTTTCTTATTTGAATGGTGCTTGTACGAATTTCACTCAATTTGTTGCTTGAAGTGATTTTATTCTACTGTCGTGAAAAAGATGGAGAATTGTTCTGCCACGATCATCAATTATACATTAAACTAGTGTAGTAAGCCATTAGCGAGATATATAGTAGTTGTCAAGTGTCTGTCTATCTCACAGTACGGTAAACTAAGTTCAAATTCCGGAGCTGTATACAACAATGGGAAAGTTGTCATTTTTTGTTTTTTTTTGCTTCTAGTGGAAAATCCTTTTGTTATTTGCTTGTAACAGGAATTGAGGCTTAATATTAAACTTAGTTGCATAATGTGTTAACAAATTTTTAGTTTTGTCATTGCTAGTGGCCCAAAATCCATCAGATAATGGAATCTTAAAAAAAAGTCAAATTGGAGCATAGGAGTATATAAATTCAGCTTTAGTTCCTACATTCGCTTGGCATCTCAGCATCATTTTACCGAGAAATGAACATTAAAAATGAAAAACCTTTTGCACGTTTTTACTTGTCCCAATTTATTGGAGCTGCTGCCCCCTTTTATCGAAACTTGGTATAACATGTGATGCGTGTGAGTCTGACCAACGCTGGATTAGAATTACTCTGGTCGAGCTGGAATAAGCCTGCACAGAACAGACAATGATCGGGGGTAGCCGGACGTGGTGTCTGGCGATAACCCTCCGACGCTCGAGTCAGAAACAGGTTGTGTGCAAGAGAAGCTCTCAAGAATGAAACTTAATATAGTATTCGGTTGTGAGGATAACATTACCTCGTTTGAGTTATTGAGGACTGTATTTATAGGGTGAAAATCTTGTTGAAGGGGACACGTGTCAGCTCTGGGTACTTTGTAGTGTACCTCTCTATGGGGCCAGTGACACTTATCTGCTGTACTATCATCTATATCATATACATTTGTACTATCATCTGTACTAGAAATATATCATATACAAATGAGATGATAGAGGAATTTTATAAGCAAATTCCTGAATTGCTCGAAAAACGCTTAATTAGAGATAGCAATAGTCCACATTCTAGTCCAGTCTTTATGGTTATTAACCATGCAGAGCAGGTGCGAGGAAAAGCACGAAATGGTTATAGACTATCGTCAAGAAAACAAATAAACAAAAGATGATAGCTATAAGATCCCCACTACAGAGATGTAATTGATAGAGTAAGTTTAAAGCAACCTTCAATTTTTTTTAAATTCGACCTTAAAAGTGGATATTGACAGGTAAAAAATGGAAGAAGGTTTTATACCACTCACAGCGTTCAATGCTCCTCAGGAGATGTATGACTGGCTAGTTATGTCTGTAGGAATGTGCTTTGCAAACATATATTTTTATCTTTGAATACCAAATGCCTTGTGATGCGTGCTAGGATTTCACGTTGTTGGAGAGTGACTCCTTTAGTTGTGTTTGAACTACCTACAAGGAGAAACAAGAGTCAGGGGTGGCCGGATGTGTGTCTGGAGTAAACCCTCCAACAATCAAGTCAGAATCTCTATAGAAAGAGAGAGAATAGCTTTAAAAAATGAAAAATATGAGTTTTTTTTAATCTTAGAGTGGACTTACCTGCGTGAGACTTTGAACGTAGTATTTATAGGGTGGGAATCCCTGTAGTGGGACACATGTCCGCTTTAGGTATGTTGCAGAGTATCCGAGGATAAGACTTATGATGTGACCACTGAGCGGTTTCAGGACCTGGCGAACACCTGTTTTTGATAATCTCCGAACACCGAAAGCTAATAAGACAAACTTATTGAAGGCTAGAGAATTCGGGAGGAAACAAAGTGTTAAGGGATTCGGGCGAACCTTCAATGATTAATTGAAACCGAACCTGATTGATACTGAGCCGTATCACCTTGTATCAAGCCGTATAGATGATCACTGATGTCATTTTCTTATTTGAATGGTGCTTGTACGAATTTCACTCAATTTGTTGCTTGAAGTGATTTTATTCTACTGTCATTAAAGAGATGGAAAATTGTTCTGCCACCATCATCAATTATACATTAAACTAGTGTAGTAAGCCATTAGCTAGATATATAGTAGATGTCAAGTGTCTATCTCACAGTACAGTAGACTAAGTTCAAATTCCGGAGCTGTATAACAACAATGGGAAAGTTGTCATTTTTTTTTTTTTGCTTCTAGTGGAAAATCCTTTAGTTATTTACTTGTAAGAGGAATTGAGGCTTAATATTAAACTTAGTTGAAGAATGTATTAACAAATTTTTAGTTTTGTCAGTGCTAGTGGCCCAAATTCCATCAGATAATGGAATCTTCAAAAAAAAAAAGTCAAATTGGAGCATAGGAGTATATAAATTCAGCTTTAGTTCCTGCATTTGCTTGGCATCTCAACATCATTTTACCAAGAAACGAACATTAAAAATGAAAAACTTTTTGCACGTTTTTACTTGTCCCGATTTATTGGAGCTGCTGCCCTCCTTTTATCGAAACTCGTTATAACATGTATTTACTTTTTATTTGCATTGGATCAATAAATGAAATAAATATTTGAAAAAAAAAAACAAAAGAAAGATTTCAAAATCTTTTATGTAGATACGAATATGTACTATACCATTGTTTGCCTCAGAATTTGATGTTCAGAGCCGTTTAGAACCCTTGGATCCAAAGTGTACTATTGGGTCAAAGCCCTGGTCCAAGGGCTCTTAATCGAGCAATTTAGACCTTTGGAAAGTGGCTTTGTATTGATCAATTCCGACCTTGAAGAATTACAAAGGGGCCGTTTTAGCCATGGGCCAAATATCTAGTCCAGAGACTTAAAAAATTGGAGCTTATGGCTTGGCCCATTAATGGATTTGGGCCTCGCCAAGAATCATAACACAAAGGCCATGATGGCCTATCATGTTGATGAGCTTGGGCCTAGCCACAAGTTTTGAGAAGAGGCTTGATCCAATGATTATTTAAGAAGGCTCTCGGCTTGGACGTCGCCACAGAACACATATTAAGGCCTGAGGCACTTTTGAGGAATGGAAGCCTTTAATCACCATTTTATGGGTTTGATTTTGAGCCATGTTAACAACCATTATGTGTGGTTATGTGCAAATTTTTTTATAATTATAGTAATAATACATATTTTCTTTTAATTAACCTCTTTTTTTTAGATATTTTATCCTTCACTTTAATGAATAATTCTAAAATAAATAATTCTAAACTTATCTAACTATTGAGACGACAGTAATTCATAAAACTATCATATTCACTTTACTTTAGAATTTTAGAAAAAAATTTAGAAATACTCAAGTCAAGTGAAAACACTACTCATCAAAAGCATAAAAAGAAAAAAAAAAAATGTTTATATATGTATTCTTGACATTTTATTTTATTAACACATTTTTTCCATTTTTTTAATGGAAAAAATTTATTATCCCTTACAAAAACTAAATTTAACTACATTTACTAAATTTAACTAAACTTACTAAATTTAACATATAATTTCCATTTAATTGTTTAATCGTAGAATATTTATAATTAATTAAAGTGATAAATCTTTAAAAATATTAAAGTTTTAGCCTAATAAATAAGATGTAATATTTTTATAATATTTTTTTTTTGAAAAAGCCTTCTAGATCCGAACATCAAAGCTAAATTTAAAAAAAAAAATTATTGTGATAACAAAATATAAATTTGAATCTAAATGTATAAAATATTGTTTTGAAATTTTAATTAGATAAAGAACTTTTTAATCTTCAATTAAGAAACAGAAATAAACATGGAAGTAAAGAAAGAAATATAAATAAAACATATATAAAAATTCAATAAAATTTTATTTTAAATAATGTAATAAAAAGGAATACAGTGTTTGATTCAATTCCATTAATGAATTTTGAATAGAATTTATTTTCAAATTGTAAACATTAGCTACTTAACACCATGTTAATCACATGAAATATTACTAAATAAATGATTAGAATTATGAATCCATCCAGCATTTCGGTATGCACTAGGCTTAACTTCCAGTCACTTTCCTACTTTAGTTAAAAATTAATATATGCAAATAATTTTACAACTTCAAAGAAATTAGCATCAATGAAAAACTTAGAAATTTTCTCCAACAAGGAGAAAAGATACTAAACAAGATACCATATCCAAAATCAGAAGAAAAATAATTTAGTTAATGAGAAGTAAAGAAATGAGGCAAAGAGAATTATTAGAATTTAGAACACCTCAACATCCTTCTTTAGGAACAAATAATTGGGGTGGTGCTTCTCCATTGTTAGCCAGAAACATACCTTTAGAATCACTTGAACAAAGATATTCAAGACTCAATAGCATTCGAACTTGCGACGAAATTTTTCCTACTCAAGATTATGATTATGATCATTTGGCTAAGATTTATGCATCTAATTATCAAGTTCCTCACACTCGGCCAAGAGGCATTAGAGGATTATTTTCAAGATTAATGTTTCAAAGAAAGGAGAATGAAGCTACTTTGGGTTCAAAGAAGAAGAAATGGTTTGGTAGATGGGATCCTAAAAATAGATGGCCTCAAGGTTGGTGTTAAATTCTAATTTCTTGTATGTGTTGATGATCATCTTTTGTGTTTTTCTTCCTTTTACTTCATGTAACATGGATCCTATTTATGCAGCATATAAAAGCCATCCTGAATTAATTAGTTTATGGAGATAAAGAAAAAATTTTTATATATAAATTACTTGGTTAATTTTGTGCCACTTTTATTTCAAGAACTAATTTAATTCATTCATTGTGGATTAAAACACTAGAAAAGTTACAATTTCAATTGATTTAATTGCTAAGAGATGAAGATAATGTATAGCTTATCAGCTTCAATGCTACATATGAAGCTAGCAAGTGAGCTAAAAATGAAACCTAATATTATAATTTTAATTTTAATTATAAAAATACTATTAGTAGAAATGTTTTATAAAAATATTACTTTTAAGTTTTTTTTTTTTACAAAAATATTAACATAGACCATAATACATGGACATATATTTGATTCTTAATAGACGTTTGAATTGACAGAATTCAAATAAGAGAAATTATATGAATTGGATTGGAGTGAATTTCATCTTTTAATTCTTCTTTGAATAATTCATAAATTTTAAACATGCTTTCATTTTTTTTTATTTATATGATTTAATTTTATTTACAAAAAAAATACTATTAAAATTTATGAATGGAAGGCAATATTAGCGCTCATAAGTTTTTTGCACTCATTTTATTAATAGATAGATTATCATACCCTTTTATTATAATCTCCAACTTATCTTTTGATTTTTTTTTTAACTGGTCATTTTCTTTTTGTAATTAGTTTGACGTTGCAAATCGAAGAAGGAAAGAAATGTAATCAATGGCAAAAATTCCTGGAATTGATATTAATGAAAAAAAATTCTCTACTCCCTAGTGTCAATATCCTATTTAATGTCAATTGAAAATTTTCAATTTTTCAAAACAATCTTTCTTAAAATTTATTGGTAGATCACACCATTTTATCTTCTCCTATCAATATGACGGTTTTCATCACTCTACAATTTTTTTTAATAATTATCACTCTGTAGAATTCTCGAGCTCATGTTCATTCAAATTTCTATAACTTAAATTTATTTGTTCTTACACTTACAATCAAAGACAAGTGTTTCCAGCAGTGTCACAAAATTATCTATGTGAAGAAGTTTTTATTCCATGTAGACCATGTTGTAGCAATGAATTCAATATCATTCATTCTCATACTGAAATTTTGAAATGATTACATTTTATCATGTTGAATTACATTAACTTAAAAAAATGTCATTGGATTTTTTCCAAGCAGATAAACACTATCAGTTAAATACTCTTATATCAAATATCACATTAATTCAATAACATCGCAAGAAATTAATCAAACTATCATGATTATCGACATGGAGGACAATCTTGAAGGATTAGACTTCGTTCTTTACTCCCATCGATCTCGTTTTTGTTCCCAACATCAGTACGATTTAAAAACTCACACTGATTTTTGAATCATCCATTGTGAGTTGTTAATTGGGTGATAATTATTGACAAATTGATGCGTGTGGGTCTGGCTAACGCTAGTTTAGAACTGCTCTAGTCGAGCGGGAATAAGCATGCACATAATGGACAGTGATCGGACATGGTGTCCAGCGATAACCTTCCGACGCTCAAGTCATAAACATGTTGTAACTTAAGAATGAAACTTTATGTAGTATTTGGGTTGTGAGGATAACACTCATTATCTCGTTTGAGTTGCTGAGAACTGTATTTATAGAGTGAAAACTATGTTGAAGGAGACACGTGTCAGTTCCGGGTACTTTGCAGTGTATCTCTCCATTGTACCAGCGACTCTTGTCTGCTGTTGAACCCAAATCCCGAAGGCCATAAGAGACAAAATTTGTTGTGAGTATGAGATTCGAGTAGTACAAAGTGCTACAGAATTCGGTCAGTATCTAAATATATAGTTGAAGCCGAACCAGATCAAGGTTCAACAGTATCAACAATAATTTAAAAAAAATTCCTTTTCAAGAGTAAAAACAATTTGAAATCTTCTAATTCAGAAATAGAAGGATTAGCATTTTTTTTTTACTACCGCAATAATTTTTTATTTTCCTTATAAGTCGAACAAGGTAATTTTGACATCATAAAATATCTATAAAAAAAGGGTATGATAGTCCATTTATTAATAATGGAGTGTAAAAAACTTATATGGAAGTGCCAATATCACCACCCTTTATGAATTTTATATACTCAATGAAAACATTTTCTATAGTTTACATGGTATTTCATATTCCTAGAATTGAACATTCTAGAATTTTGCATTCCTTCCGTACAAACAATCTCTTAATTTTTTTTTAAAAAAAATTGACAGGTTACATTTTTTAATTAAATTTGTTTACTTTTTATATTGTGTAAAAATTCCATTAAGTTTCATAAGATTAGCACAGCCCATTTAGAACCCAACAGAATTGCCCATTTTGACTTCAACAAGATACATCATTGGGCCAATTTAGCCCAACTGAAACTGATGAAGGCCCAAAAACGGCTCTCCTCTGGACTTGACCCTCTAAGCTGCTGCATTGCTTCACTTTAGCTTGCAATCATCAATGGTGGCCACGTTCATGTTTCATCAGAAGCCAGTACAAATTATGGGAAAAAAAAACCCCACTTGATGCGTATGGGTCTTGGCCAACGCTATGACTGAGTGACTCTGATCGAGCTGGAACTAGCCTGCACAGATAAGACATTAGTCAAGGGTGGCCGGACGTTGTGTCTGGCGATAACCCTCCGACGCTCAAGTCAATGATGGATTTAAACTTAAATAGAACATTGTGTATGGTGTTTGGTTGTGAGGAAAGTATTGAGTGACTTACCTCATATGAGTTGCTAAGGTTTGTATTTATAGGGTGAAAACCCTGTGAAATGAGACATGTGTCAGCTCCGGACACTTTGCAGTGTTCCTCTCCATTGGGCCAGTGACACCTGTCTACTGTGGGACTCGAACCCTAAAGGTCACTAAGGGACAAAGCTTGTTGTCAGCCTTAGGTTCGGATAGGACATGATGCTACAGGGTTTGCCCAGGGTCTAAGTATATTGTTGGGGACGAACCAGACCAAGACTGAGCGGTATCACCACTCATTTCCAATTGTTAGCTAATTCTAGATTTTGTACATTCTAATCTTGAATCGAAGATAATCGTTGCTCGGCTCGGGAAGATATTGGCATTCAACACAATACAGATTGAAAATGCAATACGGTTGAAAATTCTTGCACACATTGTATTAATCATCTTTAATTCAAATATGAGGAAATTTTGTTGAATGAAAAAAAAAGTTGTTTGATGACATGCCAAACAGAGATGTTTTACCTTAGATTATTATATGGTTACTGGTGCTAGTTGGTATGTAGTTTTCTACAAGATATTCTTAAAAGAGAAAAACTTCTTGAAGACTCGTTAGATCGTTCTCTTAGAGAATGCTCTATGCTCCATCCATTAGTGCACTAACAATCATATGGAGGATTGGTGCTTAGAATTGAACTAGAAATGGAAAAAAGAAAGCCTCCATATACTAAGGCAGGCTTAACAAAGCTCATTGAGATAAACAAAGAAGATAATGTTCTGTGTGAATCACTTCCAGAAGTAATACAAAAATCTTTACAAATATTAAAAAATGATACAAAAATTATCTCATTCCATATAATTGTTACAATTATGGATTGTGATGAGGATGGAGGAGTTCATCAACCTTATCAAATATGGGATCTCCATCTTATTATGGCTAAGAAGCTTGTGGAATCTCAAAAGTTCAATAACCAGAGCAAACAAATTCAATTTAATAAATATAAAGAATGTAAAGTTCTATCCAAAGCTGTAAGAATTGAAGTTTTCAAACTTAGCTTGGAGAAGACAATCTATTCAAATAGTTATATCCTTCTCAAAGATGGTAAAATATTTGTAACCATTTGGATCCATTATGTTGACCATACTAAAGTAGAACATGGCGGGCATGAGGAAGCATAAAACTTGTTTTTAAGACTAGTTGATCAAGACTATGGTCTGGAATTCATGCCAGAAACAATGAAGACCTGGAAGAAGGTAGTTGCTTTCATAGAATAACGCCTTGCAGAAGAAATGGAAAAAGACTACAGGGATGCCCTAAAGAGTACGGATGATCCAGCATCCAACTCAATGATGGAGAGGTAGTTTCATCATCCATGGCGTCAGCCTCAACGTATATAATTGAGGATTTGCTTTTCTTAGTAACCAGCAGGATAAAAACACTACCAAAAAAAGGTGTTTTAAAACCAATGGTGCTTAGAAAAGACTTCATATAGATAAGATTCCTTATCATCTGTTTGATAAAAAAAAATAAGGTTATGTGTGTGTATTATTGTATACAGCTGGATAACAATACTAAAGACACCAGTTATTTATATTGTGTCTATTATTGTGGTCCTGTAATAATTATTTTACTTTTGAGCTGGCAAATAGTACTAGAGACACCAGCTTTTTAACCTCTATATGTAGCTCCTCATTCAATGTGTTAGGGGAGCAAAAACTTCTTCAAAATTTATATAAAAAAGTATTTGCTTATCTATAAGCTCTTATTCTCTTAAGTCTTTAGCTGAATAAACATCTTTGCTTCTATATATACCTTCATTCTCCAAAACGGTCTAATACCCAGGAGTGTTGCAGTGAGTCCCAAACCAGAAAGAAAGAAGGGCAGCTATAATCTCCACCTAGTCAGGTATTGCTGGTGATGAGCCTGAAGAGGAGCTGAAGCAGTTGCAGAAGCTTAGTGGACCCAGTCTACAAAGTATATATATACACTTTATAAATATTTTTTACATTATAAATGTTTATAGCATTTATGTTTTGAAGACTTAGTACTTAGGCACTGTTGTTGGATGAGCAATATTTGCTTGAATCCTAATTGTCATCACCTAGATCACGATGCAAGCAAGGATTATGTAATAGGATTATTAAATTCTATTATAAATTGTTTTAGACTCTTTGAACAAATTCTTAGAAAAATATTCTAAGAATTTGGAAGAGTTTACTCTTAAACAAAGTTAATTTGAGGAATACTTCCTCAAGAACAAAGGCCTTTTGGGGTTTGTTACTAGCACTCGTTATCATAATGAATACGAGAGGCTGAAAGAAATTAGAAAAAATAGAATCCATCTATAAGATCTTCTAAGAGTAGCTCTCTATTCCGCCTCTAGTTTAAAGGGAAAGCAGACTCACATTAATTGGTATCAGAGATAAGGGGATAGTGAATTCTGATTTTTCATAATTCCTTTGAAAATAGATAGAGATATGTTTCATAATAATATTCTAATAAAAAGATAGAAAACATATTTAAAATGTTTTGAAAGAAGAATAAAATTTTTGGAAGAAGTTTTGCAAAGAAATATTAGTAATGAAATGAGAAATAAAATTGAAAAATTATCATGAAAATATACAAATGTTATTCTTGAGATTAAACAAAGGTTAGGTAGATTAGCTGTATAATATGAGTGTTAAAAAAATTTTAGAAAATATTAATATGTTAACATTAAGTGATGAAAATGAAATATTAGAATTAAGAAATAAATATATAAACTAAATAATTTTTGAAACTAAAAAACATTCAAAAAATCATAAAGAATGGTTTTGTGATTATAAAAATTATAAGAGAATAATAAATTTATTAAATGTTATAATTAAGTGGACTAATAAATATTTATCAATTAAATCTAATTAAAAAATAAAAAAAATATCTAAATAAAAAATAAAAATAATAAAATATTAAAATAGCAAAAAAAATTATTCTATTATAAATTTAAAAATAAAGTATTATAAAATATATTAACCTTAAACTACCTATGAAAATTACAGGTACTTTTCTATTATGGATTTTTAGTGAGAAGTAGAAAATGAGGTGGGAAGTTAAAGTTACTATACATAATGGTTTTTGTACTTTTTCTTTTCATTAAGTCTCAATACTTTTATTTAGTCCAATAAAGTAATTATATTTTTATTTCATTAAAATTACTATCCTTCCATTAACAATATGCGACTGAAATTGTTTCCATTGTAGCAACTGTTAATGGAATGACAGCAAGTTTAATGAAACAAAAGTAAAAACGATTCAATTTGACTAAATAAAAGTGTTAGAGCCAAATTTAAAAAGAAAAAAAAAAGTTACAAAAATTTCTTCACAATGCCTATTTCTTTAGTCATCATTTGGAGTGATTTATTTCACTTTATCACTCCGACAGATTTTTCAGAAATGAAAGAAAGTTAGCTATAGTCATTATCTTTTGTCTTGAGTGACTTTTTTTTTTTTCACCAACAAAATAGCAAGAAAAATATATTAAAAAGTTAAACTCAAAAACGCTTCCTCTTTGTCTCTTTTTACCTTTGGATAGTGCACGCCAGGTGTTAAAGAAACAATCAACAGTTGTATGTTGCTTCTGTTGTTAATGCACTTTTATATGATTCTTGTCTGTGCAGCAGTGCAAGTTCATGTCACCAATAGGCTCGTAAAAGATAGGTACATCATTATAAATTTGTCAGTCTCTCCAAAGATAAAGAGATGATGATCTTTGGTTTTGCCTTTTCTAAAATGGCTCTGAAATTCAATGGACCTTTAAAGTTAATTTCTGGGAATACTATGTTCTTTGTCTACATTTTGCAATTGGATAATTTGAATCTGCTTCATTTTGATGCCAAAAAAAAGCCTTAATTGGATACTTCCTTTTAATTTTTTACAATGATATCGTCGCTGAAACTGAGGGAAAAACACAAGAGAATAACTCGTATTATTACTTTGTTTTTAAAGAACATTCTTGTAATTGTTGCATTTTGTTGTATCATTGCATTTATTGAAAGATACAATTTGGGATTTTAAAATGATTTAAAGCACTTGCATTGTAAGGTTATTTGTCTAACTGTACATTATCGATAGCATTTCTATTCAACTATGTTCAGTTATCATATGCTTTTATTATAGTTGCAAAACGGACTTTTTATATAATTTGATTATTAAATTTTGGCTTTCTTATAGTAAGATTATTATGTTATGTAATTTTGGTGCTGATGCAGTGGGTTTAAATCTAGAGAAATTTAGCGGACATTGAAATGTCTGACTCAAGCTAAAAAATTCTTAAGATTTTCGTGAATTAATTGCCAAATTTATTGTATTAAGATATGTTATTGAAGTAAATTAACAAGAAATGAGAAATGAATTAAATATACAAAGGAATCTACTTTCATTTTATTTAGAAAAATAAAAAGACAGGGAAAAAATGAGAAAAAAATATTAAACAAAATAAATTTTATAAAATTGATAATAACTGATTTTGGAAAGTAGATAATTTTAAATTTAGTTTTCCTGTTTATCAATATGACAATTTTGTATTAATTGATAATCTCTCTCTGCAATTGGGCGACCCCACGTCACGATAGTGACTCCTACATGGCACGAGAAGTCGGACCCTCAACATAATATGAAGGAATTAGGTCTGGACTATGGGAGAAAATGTCAGAAGTTGGACCTCGAATGGATAAAGGGAGCTCTTCCTCATAGAGCTCGTCCATATGGAACTCGTCCCTATAAATGTGGATAAGTACAACTAAGAGGTAGATTTTATTAAGTATCTTATTCCTAAAATCATGAGATATCTATCTATTAGCTTACCCTATAGGACTCGGAGACTTCCAGCAGGTATATAAGCCTATCTTAGTCACAAGGAATAGGTTAACGACTCTAAACCCTAAAACTCTTTACATTGAATCTCTCCACGGCTACTTAACTAACTTAAGCATTGGAGCGGTTGCCAACAAAGCACTCCCGTAGTCTTTTATCTGTCTTGCAGGTTAGCTTTGGAGCGGATCTTTGGAACCCCATGGTGCTTAGAGACATAATTGGTGCGGTGATCATGGATACGGTTTCATATTCAGCCATTGTTTTCATGTTGAATAATGGCCGATCAGGCAGGCAATCAAGAGAGAATTGATTTGAATCAGGGACTTGATCTATTTCTAGATCTGCCAGGGATGGGTAATTAAGCTCCCCAAGGGACAGTGCCAGCTGCCCAAGGGCAGAATCCTCCAGCAGTGGGAGCCCACCGAACCCGCCTGTTGGAGCCCCTCCATTAAACCCAATGGCTGCAGGCCTCTCCCAAAATAATCAAGGGACGAATGGAGGAAATCAAGCGCAAGAGGTGAAAGGTTACAATCAGGGAAAGAATCCCAATTTCAATGACCATGTGGTGATATAGAGGACGTACAACCAATATAGGGATCTCCAGAGAGAGATGGCCGACTTACGTCAACACGTCCATCATCTTTCACAAGCACAATCCAGGAGCACTGCTCCCTAGCAGAGGGTGGAAGAGCTCTAGGGCCATAAGTACGTAGAAGTAATGCTTCAGCCTCTCATACCAGGGGTGATTTAGAGGACGAGGCTCAGAACTTTGTGGAAACTCCACCCTTAGCTACAAAGGTCGCGAAGGAGGTTAAGAAGGAGTTAGAGAACCTGGGAATAACACAGAAAGCCATGGATCTGGACCTTCCGGAGGAATCCCCCTTGGTAGATGCCATCTTGAAGCGAGCATACCCAGAAGGGTTTGAAAAATCACAGAGGTTGGATAACTACTATAGGAAGACATGCTCCAGGCACTATAAGAAAAAGTCTGTTTTGTAACAGATATTTGTAACAAATAACCGCTGTTACAAATTTGTAACGGTTTTGTAACAAATTAATAACGAAATACTAATTTAGTAACAAAATTTTTGTAACGGCAAAAAATCCGTAACAAATCAAAAATTGTAATGACTTTATAACAAAATTTATAATGGATATTTGTAACGGATGGCTGGCTGTTACAAATCCGTTACAAAAAGTGGCGCCCAAATGG
>CAOJBK015862587.1:0-10894 GCA_948294925.1 Codiaeum variegatum | reverse complement strand
ATGTTGAACCTTGGGGCAGTGTCCTCATCATCCCTCTTATAATTATTTGAGACACTCTAAGAAGGATTAGATTTATAAAAATATTTTTATTTTTTAGTTGATAAATTTCCCTGTATAATTGAGAAATTCCACCGTAAGGCTGACCTCCAGCGACCACCATGGCAATTGCCTCGTCTATGATTGTTGAAAGATTTTTATAATAAAATGGCTTCTTCTTTGTTGTCCAACCACCTTTCTTAGAGTCATCTTCCAAACTAGTAGGTTTTATTGATTCCCTAGGGATGTCTGCTGATGGCGATTTGTTGTACTTTACCAAAAAGTCAAATTTGCTAAAGCGTTGGCCAAGGGTGTCCTAATTCTCCTCTTTCTCTTTTAGCTTCTTTTTGACATACAAAAAAGCTCTAAGATCAGTGTCAATTGTGTTGATGGAAGCAACTAGTGGGAATGGATCTTCCTCAATCAACATTTCTTCTTTCTTTTTAGGGAATTTCAGCACTCCCTTATTGATCCGATCATGTACCATATTTTTTAAACAGCCAATAAGTATTTGTAGAATGGTTATAGAAATTGTGGTACTTATAATATTCTTTTCCCTTCAAATCCTCCTTTGTTGAAAGTTTATGGTCAGATGGAAGCTTGACGAATTTTTCCTTGAGGAGAAACTCAAAGATTTGATCAGTTTTGGAGATCTCAAAAGTGTACTGCATCTGAGGATTTGAGTCTTGGGATTTCTTTCAAACTTCTGGGGATTTATTCTCCAACAGTGGATAACCATAGGACCTAGTATTTGCAAGATCAACAATAACAACTTCAGCATTGGAAACCTTTTTGAAATAAGTTCCCATTGAGTCTTTTCTCATTTGATTTTCCTCCTGAAGTAATTCTTCATACTTAATAACTTTGCCAGTAAGCTTACAAAAGTCTCAAAATTTCATACCTTGAAACTTCTTCCTCAGCTCAATATTGTTACCTCTTTGAGCCATTTTGACATACTCGGTTTCTAGCATAAGGATTTTGCACCTATTCCTCATCCGTTTCAATCATACAATGAAGATATTAGTCATTTTCCTAGATCTTTGAGTCACTCTAGATAGTTTAGCTCTGAAGAACTAGGTGTGGAATTGACACTCCATCTTCTACCATATAAAAATAAAATTCCTGGGGAGGGTAGCATATCAAGTAAAAGCAGTACTAGTTAGACTATTAGGAAATAATTGTAACTTTAAACTGGAAAAATATTCATAATTTGCCAATTCAAAACATTGGGTGGTAAATTGGGCAATATGTTCTAGTGTGTATTGTCTCTCTTCTCGAGAGAATAAGGAAAACTCAGGAACAGGATAACCTATTGGGGAAGGATTATCCCTATCAATCATGTTTGGATATGGCTTATGAAATTTGGGTCGGCCTACTTGACAAAGACCAGGACTGTATAGCTCTTGCACCACATCTAAATCATCTCCTCCCATGCTTGGCGCCTGAGAAAGTGGCACACTAGTCTGAGGAACTGGAACATATCCATGAGGAAGGTTGCTTCCCATGCCTTTGTTCTCCTATTCATAGACTCTAGGCTATAATGTAGGATTAGTTTTGTAAAAAACTTGTTGGTTAGGCCTATTATTATCAATAAAATTAATATTATGGCTACTATTATCGATAAGATTATGGATTTTACTAGGTCCAACCTCTTCCTTCTTATGAGGAGGTTTGTACCTATCATCAGCGGCTAAAGGAAATCCTGAGGAAATTCTCATAGAATTAATAGTTTCATCTTAGGCCACCGATTTTGAATTGTGTTTTTCTATTTGATATTTGATAAGTATATTTAGAAAGAGATGACATCAGATCAATCATAATTTTTTTAAAACTACCAAAAGTATCAGACATTATATTGTTAGCTTGTTTTATGGTGTTTACTATCTAAAAAATTGCCTCTTGTAGTGCTTTGAACTTGTCAAAGCTTTGAGAACCTGTGTTCTCACTAACATCTTTAATAATTTTCAAACTATTTCCCATCAAGTCGATGGGAGATTTGTCTCTGCTTCGGCTCCAAAGAGTTCCAGCTTCTCTAAAATGTTCATCACCTGATTCCTCAGACATTTTGTTGGATGAATCTCCGACATCAACCATTTCTTTACCATTTCTTTATTTTGGCATAATGAAGTGAAACGTGGTCTTATTGGGTGTGCCAAAAAAGATTGTTGCATTAATTTTTCAGACTTGCGAGCATGCAAAAAGAGAAGTTCCGTAGTTGTATGAATTCTGAATTCAAATGGTGCGGATTCCCGAACTCCTTTACAACGATTTATTTAAATTTAACTAGATTTAGATTACAAATGAAAGCAGATATTGTAATTGAAGAGTGTCAAACATGTTATATTGATAATGATTATAGTGAAATGAAAGTACTAAGGAAGGCTAAAAAAGAAGACAATAGTAAAAGGAAAAGTTGCTTGACTAAATGCTAAAATTAAAACTAAAAGTTGTGAATTTGAGGTTGTGAAGCCTTGTCTAAGCCTGCAGGATTTCCTAACGTGCCTTTGAGTTTATGGTTAGAGAAAATAGACCATGTGGGATCAGATTGTGTATGGCATCGTGGTTATGGCAGGACCCACTTTGGTACTCTCCACATGTGTTCGTTGAGTACACGTGTGATGGTGCTCGAGTCATCATTTAATCTTTAGAAAAACTATTTTTCTTAGGTTATTAAGAAATCAGTTTAACTCCATTTAAAAAATCTAATATTTTACCTATTTAATTTCGGAAAGGCAGGCATGCGAACCATAGTTGAGTTCAAGGATTCATGATTTGATAAATAAAAAAAAGTACATAAAAAAAAGATTTTTCCAATTCTAAATAGTTTTGGCTTAAGGAATATTGTATCGTATTTACCTTTAGCTTACGAGATTTCAGAATAGATTTCTCAAAAAGCTTGATGAACCCAGATTGTGTCTCTATTGTGCTCGGAGCATTCTGTTGGCCATCTGTCTGGAATGAGTCTAGTGAAAACTGAAATGTGCATCTGATTTGAATCACCAGGATGTGAGTATGTTTGGTGAAATTTTGGTGTTTTGGTATGATTATGTATGGTTTCGGTGTCTGAAAATACATGAAATGCATCCGAAGAGGGTCTGAGTGTGTCTCAAAAATGTCCTCAAAAACTGAATCAGAGGGTTGAATTTATAAAAAATCATGGTGGAAAAGTCAGAAAATTGGACCTCGATGCGTCTGGGACCAAACGTATGTGTGAGGGCCTTCACGCATGTACGAGGCACCAGGCACATGCGTCAAGGCTCAAAAGCATGCGTTTTGGGCCCAGATGCTTGGGTCTGGTTTGATTTAGTTTTTTGGCTTTTCAGGCTCCGTTTGAAGTCAGATTTGAGCACAGTTTGAACCGTTGGGCTCGTATTGATGAGACGAATTCAGTGGTGTAAAATTATAAGTCCATAGCTGCCGCCCTTAGTAGTCTTATTTTTTTTTTGCAAAAAACATGACTAATAAGTGTGAATGCAATAATGAAGATAAAGTTTTTTTTTGCTATAAAATGGCTTTAGAAGCTTCGAAACTTCATTTGTCATATAACTCATTTTCTCTCAATTTCTTCACATTTTCTCTTTCGGTAAGTGTTTTTAGAATGATACTGGCCAATGATACTCAGCACAAGGATTTATCGATGAAGTTGCTCAAGTCTCTAGAGGAAGAGTCTATTCATTCTTTTGACAATCCCCCTTGTCTTGCTATTGAGGAGGAGCAATCTGACTACTTACCTAGTCCATCCGCTGGTTACCTCAGACTGTCAGCTTAGTCTAGATGACATCTCTAGTGTAGACGGTCTAGCTAGTCCCGCAGTTGCTACAGACTTACCCGACCCATTTGGTTAGGATTTTTCTTATCACCTTCTAATGGATCATGAGGAGCCCTTAACAACCTCAAATACCATGATTCTGCTGAATCAGCAGGAGCACGCAAGTTGGCTTGGCTACCCTATTCCTCTCTATTTTTTATGTGCCATTTTGATTTTTTGTGCATTTTTTCTTTTTCTGCTTTTTTTTCATTTTTCAATGTCTCATTTTTTTGTACTCTCTCTTTTTTCTAAATGCTCTCATTTTTAGGCACTTTTATATTTTATTTTCTAAAGCTAGAAAAAATAAAATTAGAAAGTTAGATTTTTATTTTTAAAAGAAACTGAAAATTGATAGAATTTTAACCTGTAAGATGTTGACCACAATCAAAGGGGTGCTCGATCTAGGCTAGTTACGGTGTTGAACTTTCTTCGCCGTTTCGAGCCTGTAGCTGATCGAATTGCTCCAACTCATTTGACAGGTTGGATGAGTTTAGACATCAGCCACACACTAGATAAGAATCTGATTTTTGCTTGGCCGAGAGGTTGTGGCAGACCACTAACACTTTTCATTTACTATCAGGTGAGATGACAATGACCCCACTCAAGTGGTTATGTTTGAGCAGCTTGCGATTTGGACCAATGCCTATCATTCTTGATACTGTGTTGAGACCTTCCTATGCTCTATTCAATCTGCTCGGGGTGCACCTGACCTATAATTCTAGAGGGCTAGTTTCTCATACTTACTTGATTGATCACATGAATGGAATGAATTATGATGCTTACTCCACCGATCAGTGTGCTCAAATCTTCTTACTAGTTATCATGTCCTCTATTTTCCTGTATAATGAGAATATATGGGTTGATTTGAGGATTATAGGCTCTTTAGTTCACTTGGACATGCTCAGTGACTATGCTTAGGCTAGTGCTACACTGGTTGTGGCTTACCGGGGGATGAGCATCCTATCCAAGACTCAGGGGACAGGCATTCTTACAACTGCCATAGCTTGGGATGTTAGTATTTCCCCTTTTGATGTTTATTTATGATGCTTTACTTTTTAATGATTTTATTAATTTTGTTTGCTTTAAAGCTTTAGGCTTTTTGTATATCCCAACTCTTTCCCCTAAGGTTATAGGAAACATTCTACTCCCATTGGGGAGGATATGGTGTAAAGAGTCCTTGGCGATTCCTCAAGGTAATTTCTCTTTCTTTGATTGCAGAGATATCCTAGCTACTATAACTGAGGTATGCTCTGACCATCTTTACTCTTTTCTTTTTTTCAAATTTCTAATTTACTAGTCTATCATCGTTAGGTTGTCTGGACACCCTTTGATCACACCACCTATAGGGATGTAGACCCTCAAGCTGTAGACAACATTTTTATTAAGAGGCTAATCCTCTTGGGTCTACTTGGGCGAGTGGGTGGTGGCCCAAACTATCTCGGAGACAATTGTACCTGTTGATCCACCCATACTTATGAGAGAGTGCTTGACTCAGCTTTTCAGGACTACTGAAGAGTTAGGAGACTGAGGTAAGACTACTTGATTCATGATGCCTCTTATCCAAACTTCATGGCTACTCATCTAATGAAGGGGAGGCCATCTTTGTTTGCTAGACCATGTCAGGTTCTTATAGTGACTACTGTCGCTGCTCTGAGGCATAGATCTCATAGCTAGACATGATATTCTACTCCTCAGGTTGTGCCTAGCACTAGCTCTATTTCTTCAAGCATGGGTGCTCCCACATTAGAGATACCTACCAGCTTAAGTTAGAGTTAGACCCCCCTTCAAGGCTTTTCTGATGTTGTTTCCTATACGGATGTGACAGGTGGGACCAGATTCCATCATGTAGGCTACGACTACTTACCTGGCATACCCCAGCTTAACTTGTCATGGCTTCCTCCTATAATAAGCCCTTGACTTTTATTGCATTCATTTCTTCTATTAACAGTTCCTGACTTTTGTTCACTTTTGTAAGTTCCTACTCTGGTGCATGCATATGGTCATGACATTTACAAGTGGATGGCGTGTTGCCTAAGCACCACTTTAGCTGCCTTGAGTGTCGTAGAGAGGCAGAGAGAGCCTAGGATTGTTTGGAGGTGTGGCATATAAACTGAGGCCACAAAGAATGAGAAGGAGGATGATGAGGGTAGCGAGTGATGCATGATGCATTTTTTAACTTTGTAGGTCCCCTTGTAGGCTGTTTCTCAAAACTTTATTTGTTTTGTATTTTTGAACTGAATATTTATCAAAATTAAAAAAAAAATTATTTTTGTTCATGATTTTCTATTCTACCAAAACAATTTTGTTTGGGAAATTATTTTGGCCGAAAATCATGTACAAATGGAATTGGATTTGGGTCAGAATGAATCGTCGTGACTGGCTGGGTCACCACGCTAGCCAACCCATGTATCCATGCCAAAATGTAAATGTTTGGTCTCAAACGCATGTGTTTGGGTACAAATGCATGCGCGAGGAACCAAATACATATGTTTGGGCCTGAACAAATGTTTTTTGGCCAAAATGTATGCTTTGGGTCCTTACACATTAGTTAGTGTTGTGGCTCGCACGTTTAGCCTTTGAAACTCCATTTTCTACCTTCGTTTTCGTGCCACAATATATTTCAATACAAAAATTAATTTTGTTTCAAAAAATCACTAGAAAACATAACTTTTTAATAGAAAATTCATTTTTAATCTGTTCTTTGCCTTGCGAAATGGAATCCTACTTCAGTCATATGATGCATGGCTGGAGCATGAAATTGGATCGAGTGAGCATATCAACCTCGGGAAATATGGTATGAGTTCTTTTCTAAAACTTAGGGATGTCAAGATAGACTAGGAATTTTTGAACGAATGTATATGTTTTTAGGATCCTATAGATCATGTGTTTTGCTTTAGGGAAAGCATGGATGAGATGTGTTCGACTTTTGAGGAATTTTTAGCTTTGCTCAATATAAGTTTCGAGATTGACCTGGCTATTCCAGTTGAAAGGGTATTTCAATTTTTTTCAAATGGTTGTTGGATTTAAGCATGAAGGTTGCTTTTGGCATTGTCAAAGATGATTTTGTTGACCTACCTGATTTGGTCGACATATTCTAGAAAGACTTAAAGGACCCTGTTTGGTCAGCTAGGTGGTTAAAGGCCTATGCTTTTGGTTTGAATGCAGGATATATCTTTGTGGGCCTGGTTGGATGGGGTTACACGAAGGTGGCTGATCTGATACCTCAGATGAGTAAGGGAAAGTCAATTGTTGGCATGATTTTGGCTGAGACGATGTTGAGCCTTGATCGCCTTTGCAGTGCTAGGGGACCTTGGACTATTAGCTCGATTTTACTCAAGGTACTAAACCTTTTCTTTGCTTGTTTGTTTTAGTATATGTAAGGCCATTTTTTTACTATCATGTTTCCTTTTAGGTTTGGTTAAGAGACCATTTAGAGATTTTTCTCGTGCCCGAGTTGATAGATTATCCGGCATCTTAGTATCAAACTCAAAGAGTTTTCATCCATTTTCCTACTGAAAAGGACTAGATTAGTTGGCTAATGGAGCTAAGCACTTCTGATTTTCTTTGAAGGCCTGAATGGAATACCATCAAATAGTTTATGCCAAGGAGTCAAGGGTACAAGCACATATATCTGCTTGATTTCAAGTAGGTGACTTGGTATCAAGCTACTCGAGTTCTTCATCAAATGGGACATGATGAGGGTGTGCTTTTAGATGGCCTGCTTTTTGAAGAAACTATTATGAATGCTAAAGTGGCAAGAGCTATTCTTAAGTGTTGGATTCGTGATTTTACATGAGCAATGGTGATTCCTAGTGAGGACTATGGTAAGCTTCCAGAGTAAATTGATTGGTGGATTGATGTGTGTTGGTAAATGGAGAAAGCAAAGAAATATGCTCTTTTGATTGAGATTGAAGCCTGAGTTTGAGTTTAGACTAGTTTAAGGCTTTTTGAATTATTTTCTGATTTATGTTTCCTTTTAATTTTTTGTCTCAAGTATCTTATTTTGGATGTTTCAAAAGATAAATAAGACCTTAATAAACACATTTATTTTATCCAAGAACTTATCTTTTCCTAAGTCTCCCTTTTGGGTTTTCAACTTAGCGAAATGCCTTTATTATTTCCTAGACCGCCTCTTTGATTTTCAGCCTAGTAGGTTATACCTTTAACTTTGCCTAATCGCCCACTTGGGTTTTTAGCTTAGCGGGTTTCATTTTTTCTGATTTATTCATTCGTTCATTTTAACTCTTAGATGCAATATTAAAGAGTCTGAATATGAATGAAACTTTTGATTGTTATTGAATGCTTTGGATCGTGCCTGTAAGGGCTGCCTATGTATCTCCTTTACAATAGATTTTTGAAAAAATGAAGAACATGATAATTTTTTAGAGAATTAGGTCTACGTAGTTCTTGTTAAAAAAATATGATGCCTAAATGCATGCTCATGCAATAAAAACACTAGATGAAGTATTTCTTAAGCTGATCGAGGTTGGTAGGGTGATTGAATTCATTATTGTCAACATCCATTAGGATGACCCCTCCGTCTGACATGATCTTTTTGATGATGCATAGTCCACTCCAAGGAGGTCTAAATTTTCCACGTGGATCATTTATCACTTGTTGGGTTTCTTTTAGGACCAAGTCACCTTCCTAAAGATTGTGACTTCAAACCCTCTTGTTGAAATGTTTTGTAAGCCTTATCTAATAATTCTGAGTATAGTGGAGTGCTTCCATCCTTTTCCCATTGATTAGGTTTAGTTGGTCATAGTATGCATATTTCCAGTCAATTTCAGAGATCTGAGCCTCTTAGAGAACTTTTGTTGCCTGAATTTCAAACTCTATAAGAAGAACTGCTTCCATTCCATGGACCAATGAATTAGGTATGGCTCTGGTAGCAGACTTATAGGTTATTCTGTACCCAAGGAGCGCGTTTGGCAAGTGTAGATGCCAACCTTTGTAGTTACTGATCATTTTTTGAAGCATATTCTTCAATGCTTTATTGGCAGCCTCAACTGCACCATTAGTCTAAGGTATGTATGGTGAAGACTTATGATGTTTGATCTTTTCCTTCTTCAGCAAAGTGACTACTTCCTTCTGAAAATGGAATCCTATTTTGTGCATAATTATATATTTTTTTTTCCTAACATTTGAGTTTATTTTTATCCAAAAAATATTGTTTAAAATGTTTGTTAAGTGGTTTTTATAGAAAATCAAGAATTTATGCAAATATGGTGTTATTAGATCAAAAGACGAGGTTTCAGAGCATGCAAGAATGAAGAATGCTGAAAAAGTCATCCGCACGAGGCTATACGCCTTACTGTGTAAATTGGAATTCTTTCTATTTAAGATATAGGAATTCACACGAGGAAAAAGGGAATTTGTTCGAACTGTGCCAAAGGTCATGCCAACATGACTAATATCTAATAACTTTGACACTTTGGAGTATTTTGAGCATAACTTGAACTTCAAATGTTTTATTGAGGTGCGTAAGGTATCATTGAAAACCTAAGAGTACAACTTCTATGAAGACTAAAAAGTATAAATCTAACTTTTTCTTATCTAAAATCAACCTATAATCTAGACATTTTTACTAGTCCGGTTTTTAGTATGAGTTTTAAGTGATTTATTTCCTATTTTTATTAGAATTATTGTCCAAACTTAATTTAGTTTTACCCTAGCCCTTAAGGATACACTATATAAAGGATTTTAAAAATTATTTTTAAAGGAGAGGAGATTTTTAGTTGTATTTTTTAGAGAGTTTAAAGATAGAACCTCTAGTTTTTAGGGTTTAGACTCAATTACTTCTTAGATTTCATAATACTTTCATAGATTTAGTTTTTCATTTATTTTGTTTGTGTTAAAGATTGAAGTTTAATTTCTCGAAGGATATTGGGATTTTATACACCTAATTGAGGTTTATTTTCTTAACTTTATGACTTTAATTCTTTTGGATAATTTGTGTGTTAATAGATTAAGCATGATGTCTATTGAATTTATTGTTAATTTGTTGAGATATAAATCAATCATGAGCTAAACTATTCATTATCTAGAGATTGAACATGAAGTAGTCTTGATATGGATAATAGTGTTTGATTCTTTGATTGTGTTAAACTCTTGCTTGATTGAATTGGATTAAAGTTAATAAACAAATTACTTATGCACCAATTAGTTTTATTCAGGGTTTGGGTTATGGAGCGAGAGTGAAAATAAAAACTCAGAACTATTCAATTAAGATTCTAAAGTGAATTGGGAATATAAGTTTTATTTTCTTTATATCACTTCTATGAATGTGATAGCTAGTAGAATAAGTTTTAATTGAATGATTGCATTAAAATTGGATTGTTTATTATAAATCATTAAACCAATTGCTTAATTTCATAGAATATGGACTATGGATTATAAAGATATCTAGACTCATTCATATCATTATATTTATACATATTTATCTCTTTGCTTTAGTTTAATTGGTTGCTTTAAATTTATAAAATTCAAAATTCCTTTTTACTTTAAATTGCAAACTTGTGAAACAAATTAATAAGCTGACATGAGTTCTCTGGGAGATACGACCTTGGGTTCTCATCCTATGCTATGATAGCCCATATACTTGCGGTCGCTATTGGATAGTATATTTTGAGGTGAACAAGTTTTTCGCGCTGTTATTGGGGAACTAGCTAGGTGTTGTTTATTTGTTTCTTGTGAAAATTTTTAATTTTAGTTTGTTTCTTTTTTTTCTATTTGTTTTCCATATTTTATGAACAAAAGAAGATCTCTTGAAGGAGAAATTCTTCCTTTTAGTGATAACGTGTATAGGATTAGAGCAAAAAATAGAGGCAGAGTTCTAGTAATTGTTGACTAACTGAGATTCATGGAGGACCAGAGATGTTTAATGAAGGAGTTTGGTAAGTCGGTCATTGGCATGGCTACTTCTTGCATCCGTTTGGACACGACTTTTAGAAACTATGAGCTCAAGTCCATTCACTACAATATATTACCGTCATTCTATGGAGTGGAAAATGAGGATCCCTTGAATTTTATTAGAGACTTTTACTCAAT
>CAOJBK015860006.1:0-12687 GCA_948294925.1 Codiaeum variegatum | reverse complement strand
CCATAAGGGGCATCAAGACCTCGAGGAGCCAGCAGTGTCAAGGCCAACTTGACTAGCAAAAAAACACTATAAAGGAAGCACCAAGATCTAGATGAGTCAAGATGCTAAATACAAATCAAAGAGAAAGAGAACTTCTAGATAAAGGTCCTATGACCTAAACAAACTAAGATTGAAGGTGTCAAACAAAAAATAAGAAACACCACAAAAAGTACAGCATTACGTGAAGCCTAAGGTATGTTCCAACTAAAGGCAAATAAAGGTAAATCACAAAGCAAAAATAGAAGAAAATGAATTTTATTAAATCAAATAATTGTACAAGTGTAAGTTACAACATGAGCAATAAATACAAGTACAAATGATAGTAGAACTGACAAAGTAAAAGCCCTAGGAGGGAGAAATTTGTGAAGAGCTTACTTCTTGGTTCGAAGCCGAATCAGGGTGCTGATTGGCATTTGATCCTCATGATACATAGTCGATTGGCTAGAAAAGGGTGCCTGAAGAGGGTTCCTTGATTTGTCATAGGTAGACGGCATTCGGTCCAAGAAGGAAAGGTCAGGAGCATCCATGTCATTAAGATATTCATGATCCTGGATGTTT
Source organism: Codiaeum variegatum (assembly GCA_948294925.1). Taxonomy (NCBI): domain Eukaryota; kingdom Viridiplantae; phylum Streptophyta; class Magnoliopsida; order Malpighiales; family Euphorbiaceae; genus Codiaeum; species Codiaeum variegatum. The sequence continues at coordinate 12,090 of CAOJBK015860006.1, read as the reverse complement.
GGCACAACTCCCACCGAAACTAAGGGGTTGAAGTGAGCCTTTTCCTCTGGAAACTTCTCATAGATGGATGCCAAGGCTCGGTTGTACCACTCTACACCCCTCTGGACCACCTCGATGCTATGCCATCCCTTGAAGAAACGGGACTCAGTGAACTTTTGGGCCTCCTCTCTAAGAAGTTATGGTAGCTTGTCCACTAAGGCCTCCAACTTTTTGATATAGAAGTCAGCCACCTCACTCGAATTCTGGGCCTCTCTAGATATCTTCTAAAATTTCTCCTCAATCCCAGCATTTTCAACCTCTAGAACTTTGATTTTCCACCTCAAGAACTCATTTGCAGATTCCATCTCTTAATACTTCTTTTGGAGGGAGTCCAGCTCAGCAGCACAAGCCTTTGAGGCCTTCTTCGTTGTAGACAAGGCCTCATCCTTATCTTCAATAGCTTTCTAAAGCATAGATACCTACTTCTCCAATGCTTCATTCGAGGCCCGGCTAGCTCCCAGGTCACTTAACAACCCATCAAAGTTAGTAGGAACCTCCTATAGACAAGAAGAAAAGGGTGAGGAAAAAGATCAAAACAGTTAAAAAAAAACCTTTAGGGCATGTGAAGCTTGATCTCGAGAGATGACCAAGCTCGGGGGACCTAAAGAACCATCCCCTGTAGATTGAGTAAGGGGACCACGAGGAAGTCCAACAGATAGATTCCTTCTGTAAGCTGAAGGGATTGGGAGAGTCTCACCATAAATGTCTAGGTGCACTATCCTATCTATGTCAAGAATCTCAATCGGGCTCTCAGCTCTGACAATCCCTTCATATTCAGCAACTACAAGTAAAGTTGGTAGAACGCTTGCCCCTTTATCTAGACCTCCAAGGTCAGATGTAGCTTCAGCAACCACAAGTGCCATGGACTGATTTGCCTCGCAAACAATGTCAATGGCCCGCTGGACAACTCTAGAAGGCTGTGAAAGTCAGAGAAGAGACTTTAGAGCCCTTTCAACCCCTTGAGTCTCCATCACCTCCCTCAGAAGGACGGATTCAAATCCAAACAAAATAGAAGTAGACAGGGCACTTGTTTCTTCCCCCCAGCAGGCCCATCTTTCTCACCAGTTTGCTTATCCCCTACAAACAAAGCCACATCAACAAAACAAATAAGAATAAATGAGAAGGTGTAATGGAGGAAGAAATAGAAAGTTTTTTCATACCTTAAGGGACTGAGAGCCTTTTAGAAGGGGGATAAGTTGTAGGAGCTTTAGTTAGCACTGCAGCTAAAACTCACCAGCCTTAACAGTCTTGGAAATGTCTTTAGGGGTGAGAGTGCTCCACTGTACCAAATTTTGAACAGCTTGAGAAGGTTGGAGCTTGACAAATTTCTTGTATTGTTAAGACAATAGGGTCCCATCTTTCACCACATGGATGTGGTGGTAGTATTGGCTAGCCAACTTATGAAAAAAATGTTGATTGAGGGCCAGCCTATCCAAGAAGCTTATGACTTAACCATGCACTTGAGCGAACGTAGTGTGGTCCCTTATGATCCCATCCACCACATCACTTAAAATGTTTAAGTAGTGCTTCCTCGATCTTTCCAACCAAAAAGAAGCCTCCTCTACCTGAACTCTAGCACCCTCCACCTCTGTAGGCCCCTACGAAGCCTCTTGAATCTCCTCTCCTCAGCTGCTAGCACCAAATTTACAAGGGGAGCAAAAGTCGCTCTAGAAGGGTCGAAAATACTACTTAGTCCCTCTCTTTCAAACCAGAGGAGCATCAAGAACCTCCTCCTCTATAAGAAGATCATCCATCGGTATATCTTCAGTATAGGCCCCAGCAGGCCCAACCACTTCCTCACTTTCGTCTTCAACAGCTGCAATGGCGAGGGCAGTAGGATCGCGCTATGATGAGGAGTCCAAGTCCTCCTTCCCAACCCTGAAGTTCTTCAGATACTGATATAAGAATTCCTCCACATTCTGGTTCCTCGAGGCTACAGAAGCCTGATTTTCCTCGTGGATTCACATCCTCAAGAGTTCGGCCCAGAAGCAGTAGATGGGCAAAAAAGCCTTATTAACAACATGGTGGATAGGGAGGTTTGCCTCAGGAAAAGCTTCAACCATTGCTTTAGCGACCTCTTTTAGAACAACATTGGTCTTCTTATCCACCAAAGGTTCTATAGATGACCCAAGGTTATTAAGGAAGAAGAAGAGGAAGTATGAGTAGAAAATTAACAAATTGAGAAGACTCACATGAAGACCTTCGCATGTTGCGAGGGAACATGAAAGCCCCATCGGCATGGAGGAGGAAGGAGAAACTCATAATAAGGCTTCGGTTAAAAGAACAATGATATGAGGCAAGAATTAAATGCCTTGAGCATCAGAAAGGCTCAGGTTCTTCTCAAACTTCTCAGCCCTAGGCCTTCCTCTATAGACGCCTGGGAACCCGAAGCCCACCTAACCCTCCTTGATGGGCTTCAACACTTTCACAGAGAAAAACTTATTTTTTCAGTCATCCACCTTATTCTCCTTCATCCCAAAGAGGATTCGTAAGAGCTTCTTCTAAAAGCACCAGATGTAGGGCTCGCTAGAAATAAATAAGTTGAAAAAAGCATGGAACATTTTGGCATTGGCATCAAAAATTCCCAGTACATAGCATACCACTTCAAAACAGTGCAGGTCTTCAATGGAGTTGGGCGTCAACATCATAGGATTTACTTTGAAATAGTCAAAACATCTACAAAAGAAAGAAGCATGAGGAAAGAGCAATCCCTTGATCTTATGGTCATAATACCAAACATAATCCTTCTCCCCCTTGGCCATCTCCACCGCTGTGTTAGTTGAGAAGATTCTAGCCTTTAGAGAAGGGCGAGTAACATGGATATACTCAGACATACAATTCATGTTCTTTATGAACGTACCAAAACTAAAGGTCATGGAAGTAATATCCTTCATATACGGCCTCACCGTGCCATTTATGTAGGAAGCAGTATCTTGAGCCTTACTCTACTTCTGAGCCTTATTGGCTTCAAGGAAATGCTTCTTTTATTTTTGTGGAGGAGCCATGGAAACGTTTCAAGGTAGAAGAACATAAGGGAAAAGAGAAATAAGTTGAACAAAGCAAAAAAAAAATGCAGAAGAAGGAGTATAAATTCAGAAAGTTAAAATGAAGAGGAAAGCAAGCTTTTATAAACATCCAAGAGGCATTAAATTCCAAAATGAAATGGCACTAGGTGACACTTGGCAGCCAGTAAATTCTCAACCCCTTATTGCTCAGCATATATATGCCAAACCCGCTCCACCACGTGGCAAGAAAGAATTGATAGCAATAAAGGCGTCGTTACCTAAAAGAACAAAACAGTCTCATCCAGATCAGGCGAAGAGTCACATCTGGAGTAGTGAAGAGTCACATCGGGTCAATTCAGAAATGGCACGAGCCTTCTGGCATCCCTCCATTTGAATTTCAAAATTCAAAATAGCTCGCTCAAACAAGAGACAATCTACACCAGACTCGGTACCCCCTTTTCACGCACTCTTTGAGCTACGAAGCCTTCGAGTGCTAACATTTAAGGGAGACTACTGATACAACCCTGCATTAGTGTGGTTCAACACCAACTAGAGGTTCAAGATTAGTCCAAGTCTTGCAAGTGTGCTAGTCACTCCCCGAACGTTCAGAGATCTAGCATGTTAGCCTTCGGGGTTTAGACCTCTGACAGAAACAGCTGACTACATCAGTCATTAGCCCTCTAGTCGTGTCACAGTCCCATCAATGGTACTTTATAGCCTATCCAAAGCGGACACGTGTCCCAACTACACAGACTCAATCTTATAAATACCCTTCAAAGCGCCTTATTCAAGTAAGACCAAAAAAATACACAAGAAGTCACACATATTCCATTTCTGAGAGCTCTCCCTCAACTTCTCTATAGAAACTGATTTGATCGTCAGAGAGTTTATACCAGACACCCGTCCGGCCGCCCCTGACTGTTTCACTATCTTGCAGGTAGACTCAATCCAATCAGAGGAGTTCAATTCAAACTCTGTAAAAGCACATCACACATCAATTATTATATGCAAGAATGGAAAATTATTTACAATAATGCTATATGGAATTTTTTTTTTCTGAAATCATGCTGTATAGAATCTTAATTATGTAAAAAAATTTTATGTTAATTGCGATTTTGTGTCAAGCAATTGTATAAATACAACATCATTATATCACCACCTAATTCTAAATTCCAGTTGTTATTGTACCATCACAACTATTAATTATGCATGTGATGTTTGAATAATGTTTGGCTGAATTTATTATTAACTATGCACACATTAATGGATTGTGATGCAATTACAAATCAAAGATAATTACATATCTGACAATATGATTGCTGCCCTACTTAATATTTTTATTTATTGCCAAATGCTGCTTATTTAATATATTCAAATTCATATATAGCATGTGAATTCTTTTTCTTGGCTTATGATTTTAGGTTGCCTTATGAAATGGAAGCAGGCCACTTCTATAAATAAGAGGGACAAATTTTGACAGATTTATGCACGTGAAGTCTGAATAATTTTAAGCTAATTAAATGTATAATTGCAATCAAATTAAAGATAATCGCATTTAATTGATTGTATTGCCATGTACGGCTCAATATATTCACAGTTCAAAGCATGTGAAATTTTTTTGGAGTACTCAGATTTTAGGTTTGCTATATCTATGAAGGAGACATGAAAATCACAAATTAATTATAGTCAATGTTTAAGCTTCAAAATTTTGGTTGCAACTTGATTTTGACATACTTTAATTTAAAATATTGTCTTGACATTAGATGTGTGTTGTCTTCTTTTTTTTATTTAAAAAATCATTTTACATGATCAATATCATAATCACCATAAAAATATGAATCTAAAAAAACCTTTCAGAAAGCTTTTTTAACTAAAAAAAAATGCCTTTTTTCAATCTTAAAATGCTTTAAATCGCCCATTGTTGCATTAAATTATTTTTGGTGAATTTTTAAAAATACTAATTTATTTTGAAAAAAAAAACAATTAAAAATGACTTATTTATTCAAAACAAAGATATTTTTTAAAAAATACCTTTTTCATTTCAAAATAAATAAGGCAATTAAAAACCGCTTCCTGGGACAGAACAAAAATCTCATGCAAAATCACCTTCTTTATTCTTGAACAAAAGAAGGTAATTTTAATCGCCTTATTTTACTCTTTATATAATATACAAATCTCAATATTTTAAAAATATTTTTTTAAAATAAGTTGGATTTAACACAATAAATAGAACACAATATTACTAATAAATTTGATTAATATTATCATACATTTAAGTGCAATTACAAATGGAATGTGATATGGGTCCATAATCTAGACCACTGGCCCAGCCCATGTAAAGCTCTCAAAAGAAAAGGCTCAAAGCCAATGCAGAATCGGAAAGACATAGACTAAGAATAGTCCAGAGAAGAATATGATAAATTAGCCTAACTACCTTAATACAAAGGTACGGTGTACTATCCTGCCACAACACGCTTATGTCAGGGATGTATCTCTAAGCACCTACAAATTTTGAAAAGCTACATTTTGGAAATGACTACAAGAGATATTCCACTTTTTGTATTATCTTGTGCAATGTCACTAACAAAAAAACAACCTAATCAATGAATAATCTTCCCCACCAAGAAAGCTTTTAGACCATCCTGTTGCATACACAGTCATACGATGGAGTCCTATAAAAGGCCTCCCATGCTATTTGGTAAAATGATATTCTTTTCCATCTTTTTCTTCTCTTACTCATCCTCTCATAATGAAATTTATGGCACTCAGTGCAAACAATTAACTAACTTGAGCGTCGAAAAGTCTTTGTCAGGCAACAAGCTTGACCCTTCTGACCATGTTCTTTTTGTACAGGACCAATGGTTCAAGCATGCACGGCTATCCAATCCACTTATTCAAAGGTTCAAAAAAAAATTTCCTCATTAAGGTCCCACTTACGAAGGGGAAGAGGAGGGAGACCAAGAGGCTTCTAGTCACCAGCTGCTTTAAGAGATAAGGGATGTGGTTCGGAAGGTAATAAAAGAGGGGCGTTCATATTTTCTCCATATCCTTAGTGATTTAAGAACTTTTAAAGAACTCAGTGCAAACAATTAACTGACTTAAGCGTCGGAGGGTCTTTGCCCCTCCTAACCGTGTTCTCTTTGTGTAGACCCAACAGTTCAAGCACACAAGGCTATCCAAACTACTTTCTCAAAGATAGCACATTCTTGATAGGGTTGACGCCCACCAAAATGAAAGAGAAATTGTAAATTCAATTTGAATTCTAAAATTGTAAGAGTTGAAGGGTCTTTGCCCCTCCTACCCATGTCCTCCTAGCCGTGTTCTCTTTATGTAGACCCAATGGTTCAAACATACAAGGCTATCCAAATTACTTTCTCAAAGATAGCACATTCTTGATTGGGTTGACACCCACCAGAATGAAAGAGAAATTGTAAATTCAATTTGAATTCTAAAATTGTAATCTCCTATGGATTTTGAATAATCACAAAAAGAAGCATAAAAAATTTAATCATAAAATTGTAGGTGATAACAGGGTTCTTAACGAATCCAAAAACAATAAATGGTTTATCATTAAAGAGAAGAGTTTTACAATCATTGACTTTCACAACAATCTACAAAAGAACAATGTTTTATATCAATTCATATGGAACTTGGAATTGAGAACATATCTCAATCTTAAAGTATCTATACCAAAACAAAATTGGACATAAAAGGAAAACAAATTGGAGAAAAAAAGTGAAACTCATTACTTTAATACTAACATTATCCACCAGTAATTAACACATAAAAATTATCAATATTTCCTTAAAAGTGTCCAGCAGTTGATAGGCAAAATTATCTAATCTATCCTAAAATTTAATCAACTATCAAATATACTCCATAAAAAAATAGCTTTCAATTTGATAGATGATTTAATCATTCACTTTCAAATATACCCTAACTCAATTGAATATGTGTTTGTGCTAAGATGTCTCGCCCACATGGCATCATAATTGCTTATCTGCATATTTTTTACTGCCTACCTACCAAATTAATCACAAAATTCACTAATACCTAAAAAAGAAACTTCAAAGCAATGTCATTTTTGTGTTTAAATTGCATCATTTTTGTGACTTCTTATAGAGATTAATAAATTTTATGATTAATTTGGTACATAAGTAATAAAGAAAAATACATATCAGTAATTATGACACCACAGAGGTGAGACACGTCAGCACCAGCACTTGTTCAATTAGGTTATGGTACATTTGAAAGTGAACAATTAAATCATATATAAAATTGAAAACTATTTTTTTAAAAAGTATATTTGATAGTTAACCAAAATTTGAAGGTAAACTAGATGGTTTTTCCTAGTTAATATCGGAATGAATTTTATTTTCTCTCTTCTTGTCCTCCGCATACTCATTAGTCTAGATTCAGAATGCCCTTGAATCGTCTCGATGTAGTCCTATATAACAATTGAACATATATTTCATAATTTAGTCCAAATTTATGGAAAAGGAAAGAATCAAATTGCACAATATAATAGATGTTACTATGATGTTAGCTGCTTCTTGTGAAATATCAACATTCTTTCCTCTAAGGCCTCAAGTCATTTCTAACTTTTTTTTTTTACTAATCTTTGCAAATGATTGGTATGGTTTATCTAAATATTATGGTTGCATTAGAACTATAACAAAGTGGTATACTAACTAGTTTAAAATTGTCAAGCATAAGAACAAAAGAATTTGAAAGAAAGTCTTTAGATCTCAATAGTTCATATATAATTATTTAGAAGTTGAAAGAATTCGTATTAGATCCACAAGTTAAAAAAAAAAAAATGTAACTACGTAGGACTTCTTATTGGATAGTTAAAATTTTAGACTAGTTTCCATTCATATCCTTCCAAAATAATGATTCTCATATATAATTTCTATAACCCCGTCACTTTGAATCTAAGTAAATATCAGTTTCTATGTCTTGCTTAATTTCTCAAATCAAAGACAGAAAATTTTCACAATTACTTTTCCTACTCTTCTAAATTTGTTTGACTCACCCTTTCTAATCTACCTTTGACAAAAGAAATGGATGACATCATGAATATAAAAATTAATTGATATTTTAAATTCTGAAAACTTCAATTTGAATGAGTAACTGATACAGTACAGTGCGCCTACGCCAACCACCCGCAAGTGCACAGGATCATATCAAGTAGCAAATTCGAGTGAGTCTCGATATTGTTCTTTCAAGAGAAATTTGGATTGATTAATCAAGTACTAATTTACCCTTTTTTTCTACTATTGTTCAGCTCACAATAATTATTGGTTTTGATTCTAAATTTATCTACTTAAACTTTCAACTAATGAAATTTCAGAAAAATTGAAAATTAAGGAATTAACATTGGATCGAGGTGTCTACTTAGATTTTGACTTGTATTAACTCAAATTACAAGATTAATAAACAACCCAATGAATATTTCAATCAATTACCAAGAGAGTTTTTCACAAAATCTTGGTTTAATCCTTTTTTAAGATATTAAACTCCCAATTTCTAAGTAATAGGAAAGAAATATCTTCTCAATCCTATTCAATTAGAAATTACATTAAAGATCTAATGGAAACCAACAACCCTTGATGATTGTACATCTATCTCTAGCAAACACAACAAATCCATATGCTTTTGAGTGTCCTAGGTCCAAACTTTAGATTTCTAGTAAACCAAGAATAACATCCATCATTAACAAGTGATATGGGTCAATCCAAATAGCTCTAATGGACTTGAGCTCAAAGACGTCTGGAAACGTAAAGAGAGTAAGGGTCCAGGCCCATGCCTATGACCTCTTCGACCTTAGGCTTCGATATAAGACATGTCGAAGGTATATCTCGAAGAGGAGACCTTTGGCCATTCCCCTCCTTACATGTGTTAGGAGTCCAATCATGACAGGTGTCATTCCTTCATAATAAGATTACGCCTTGCTTTGCGTAGAGCCTTGTACATGGCCTTCCTTACAATAAGACATGTGACCTAGGCGATTAGTATAAATATCCAATGATGGCATACTTTTTAGGTATGTGTAACTAGCCTTAAACTACTGAAATAACTTATTCTCCAAAAGGTTCTGTGGGAGCCTAAGGGATCTAAGTCCATTACTGACTTGAGTATAGAAGGACCATTTCCAGGCAACAAGCCTAACCCTTTTAGCTCACCTTTTTTATTATGCAGGTATCTTAATCCAATCCAATTCAAATCTGGAGATCGGAAGTTGTTAGGCATAGACCTGCCAAGTGGCGCCGTCTGTGGAAAACTTTTTGTTCAAAAACCTTTTCCGGATCTCAAACTAAATCACTTTCTAGAGAGGATAGCTACATTGGATTTCTTTTCTTAGTATAGAAATCTTGCACCTTCAAAAACTTTTAGCAATGGATGATCCTCAAAACGGCAGAACTCACAATGTTGAACATTCGCCAAGCCAACCTCTTGGAAACAATAACCAGGAAATGCCACTGACCACCAATGCCAATACCACCCCAGATCCGAAGCATCATTCCAAGCCCTAGCAGACCTCTTCAGAAATACGCAAACCAATACTATTTTAACCACACCATAAGCAGCCTTAGCTAGTGCACCTCCTAGATTATCACTAGAAATCTAAAATGTCATTCTAAGCGCACTGGCACTGTTCCTACAACTCTTGCAAAATTAGAGTCCTTAGGGGCAGAAGATAAATGAGACCATGGCAGCTACCCCGCCAGAATGCAGCTCTTCCAAACACCCGAAGGTAGGGGGGAGGAAAGGCCATGGCAGCAGCTAGCTGACTAAGGTCAGAAGTAGGGGTCGTGGAAGGTAATCATGTGGGGTCGGCCAATAGGATACGAGGAGATGAGAGACCGAGGTGAAGTGGTCAGAATGATAAGTGTTCAATGGACTCTACTGAGCCTAAGGATGAAGAGGAAGACACTGGGAGGGAGAAAAGAGGAGATCGCTCCAGGAGAGAGCGTGATAGAACTCATGAAAGGTCACATCTCGAAGAAGAAAACACGAGGCTACAAGTCGAGAGTTAAGTGACATAAGGGAAATGGTAAAGAAGTGCATGGAGGAGCTTTGGGGAGGAAAGAGATATGGAGATGAGGACTTAAAATTGGAATTAAAATCCTCGTTTATCGAAGAGGTGGCAAGTTACTAGATGCCAAGTATGTTCAAAGCCCCAAATATCACTAAGTATATTAGATCCATAGATCTGAGGGCCCATATTCTTAACTACAAGCATGAGATAGAGCTTTAAACAGGGGATGATGAGGCACTATGTAGGGCCTTTCGGGGGTCGCTAGATGGAGTGGCCACAAAATGGTACGATGGCTTGAAGGAAGGAAGTATAGAAAACTTTAAACAGTTAGCGGAGACTTTCATGAGGAGATTCGCAGCCAGCATCCCCATAGAGATCAAACACAAGCCTTAGAGCTCATTAAACAGGGATAAGATGAATCCCTGAGAGATTTCCTTGCCAGGTTCAATGTAGAGGCTTTGAAGATAACTAATCTAAACCAAGCCAGAGCAGTGGAAGCCTTGCAAAAATACACAATACATGTCGATTTCTTTAAGAAGCTGTCTAGGGAGCTTTCCAATAGCCTTGAAGAGGAAATGTCAATAGCACATAAGTATATCAGACAGGATGATGCTTTCCGAGTGAGCGAATTTGCTTGAAAGCAAAAGGCGAAGCAAGGGGATATCCCATTAAAGAGAAAGAAAGTAGAGGCTAGAGGAGCAAGTGAGACGAAGGAGGTGATCTTACCGAAAGATAAGACAAGAGAGTCAGTCAGGAGGACCTTTGACATAACTAAGTTAATCCCATTAAATGCCAGGCCTGAGATAATTTTGGCAGCGTTTCAGGACCAGGCCATACAGTAAAAGCCCAAGCCGATCAAAAAAGACCCCGATAAGAGGGATAAAACAAAATTTTGCAAGTTCCACAATACTAACGTTCACACCTTGGACTCCTGCACACACTTGATGGAGGAATTCAAAAGATTAATCAATCAGGGTTATCTGAGGAGGTTCGTGAGAGGTAATCGAGACCAAGAGCCACCAGTGGCCAATGATGGGACCGGGGGGGGGGGGGGGGGATATAGCATGCTTGACTAAGGGCCCTCAAGAAGGGGTGACTGAGAAAGGCAAGACAGCAGCCTGGAGTGGGGAGACATCAAAGTTTGTGTCCTACAATAGTTAGAGGCAATGGGCCAACGAAGAAGGGCCAAGGCCAAGAAAGGAGGGTCTGATTATCATCAATGACATCATTGCTAACTATAATGTCCATAGGATCTTGGTAGATAATAGGAGTTCCACTAGCCTGTTATCCTTCGAAGCATACCAAAAAATGGCAATCAAGGGGCATAAGCTGAAAGAATTGAAAAATCCCATTTGGAACTTGGACAAAACAGAGATCCACATTCAAATTATTGATGATACAAAACTAATTCATATGAAAAGTATTACTAATGAACTTATTGCAGGTCAAATAATAATTATTTAGGCACCTAATTCATTGGTTCATCAATGACTTAAAGCTGCATCAACAAGGAGCCTGGAGGACAAGAATTAGTCATATAACAAGATCCATTAGGCCCCTAATAGATATATACTTAGTAAAACTATTAAAATGTATCAAAACTACTAATGTTCTTTGTATAACACAAATCATTTTTGAAAAACTAAAATTCTCATGAGGGATCAAGAAGCTGATTATGGGATTAGCAGATTGATCAATTAAGGAAGAATATTCTTTGACTTTACATATGATACAAAATTGAACATTTTCATATATGATTTGTTTCCAATGACTAACAAGCTAGGAAGTCTCAAAAGGCCTAATTCCAAATTAAAAGCAAATTTCACATGTCAAATTAGAGTGACAGCTAGTTAATAAAAGAGTTGGTAGGCTGACAGATTTTCAAGATTAAAAATATTTTTATTTTTAATAGCTAGTTTTCTTCTAACCTCTATAAATACCACTTCAAAGATTCATTTAAGAGGTTGGTTGAGTCATTGATGAGATTAGAGTGTTCATAATTTT
>CAOJBK015859624.1:0-17005 GCA_948294925.1 Codiaeum variegatum | reverse complement strand
TATACCTTTTAAGTTTTCTTCTCATTTCCGATGTAGGATAAAAACTCGAACATTACAAACTATAATAACGAGATTAGGAAATGACTGTTTAGCCGGGCTTGGCACTAGCAAGCCTATGGGGTTCAATTCATTTTCGGGTCATCCTTCTGAGGTTTACCGTGGCTGATGTACTGTAGTTTGAGTTCATGGCTTTGACCTCTCTCCCTGTACTGGAAAAAAATATATATATGAGAACAATAATATCTTTAATATATTAATTTGCAAAACCATGCCAAGGAACATGTTCCTTTTCCAATAATAGCCATGCTTGCATAGTCAGTGCATGATTCTGTCTTTTCTTAAACCAAAACAGACCAGCACTACATTTACTTTGTGTTGGTTGCTACTCAATTTCTTATAGATTTTGAACACTTGATAAAGTACTGCAATTTGTGTTTAGCCTAGATTAGTGAGAAGAATTGAAATGATTTAAACTATTAATTAATTATATATTAATAGAATTAATATTTTAAAATGTATTGTACTAATTTTCAATAATACTTAAACTATTAATTAATTATACATAAATAGAATTAATGTTTTAAAATGTATTGAACTAATTTTACAATTGTTTCTCTAATCAATAATGTTAAAACCATTATTTGTAGGTATAAATCTCAAAGGGAGAATCATAATCCCACTTCTCAATTGTTCATCCTTTTATATTTATATTCTTCATAGATTTCCTCCGTTCTTGATTATAAACTATTAAATGCCTTGAATAATTAAAGCCAACTCGAATTATGACCCGACCCGAAATTATGGGGAGCTCGATCCGACCCCCCCCGGTATGAACCTTATACATTATTATATTTTTAGGGTTTGTAAGTGGCGGCTGGAATTGATTGTACATTGGTTTTCTATCAAAAAATAAAGAATCCTCTATGTCCGTGGACGTATACTGTTTCTTGGTTGAACCACGTAAATCTCGTGTATTATTTCTAGTGTTTTTTTCTTTTTTAATTTCTTGTTATCTGCCGCCTGTGTTAACATAAACTATACACTATTATCTATCATCCCACAATATCAAACTACAATGATTACTTCAAAGTACTATATAAATTTATCTTCTTACAAAAATGTTATTTTTATGTATAATTTTTTTTAAAAAATTTTACAGACATAGAATTGTCAATTGTAATGAGAATGTTTCTTGATCAATTAAGTTCCGAAAATACTTATAAGTGTTTGAAAGTTAGAGTATCAAGGTTGTGGGAAGTGTTTAACTCGAAAAATAATAACTAACTTTGAACGCTAAAATAATTTTAATTGATGAAAAGGTAACAGTACTTAATATTATAATGATCTATTTATAGATTTGTATAATTATGGACACTTGAGGATTAAGTGAATGGAATTCATAGTTGCTTGACATGTGATATTTTTATTATTTTATACTTAATTATTATGTTTAATTATAATGTTCTAAATTCATGAATATATATTTTTTTACATGGATTAATTGATTATTCATTAATTATAATGAATGTATTTAAGTACATGATGCAAAAAAAATACATGTATCATGACATATATTTTATAAGTTTTATAATTAATTATTATCAAATGTATGTCATTATTCATTGTAAAAAGGTGACATGTGTTTGATAATAATTTTTTTTTTTTAAAAAAACTTAAAATATAATTTATAAAAATTTAATATAATTGATATATTATCATATTTATTTTATTCAAAATTTAGTTAATTTAATATCTAATATATATATATATATATATAAACGAAACTATTGTTGCATGTGTCATATATTGTAATTTATTATTCATTAAATTATAATAAAATTCTAATAATAATAACAAATAATTTGATTTTAATAAGACATGATATTACTAACTTATAAATCTTATGAAATACATACATTGAATTATAAAATTAGATGTTGAATTTATTATAAAATAATGATATATATTTAATAATAAAATTAAAAAGTATTTAAAATATAATTTAATAAATCTTATTTAATTAGTATATTATTATTTTTTTATAAAAAATTTAACGACAAACTCGTGGATCGCACGAGAATACAACTAGTTGTATAAAAGTCCTAAAACTCCAAACTTTCCAAAAAGAATTTAGAAAGATATCCAATATATTCTGTAAGATTCTTGGGAGATATAAAAAAAGAATTAACAAATGAAAACTAAACAAATGAAAAGAAAGAAAGAGCCGAACGATCTAATGCAATTATGGAACTTGATTAAATTATTTATTTGTTCTAAAAAGGTATATACACTTAATCATAAGTTAGGTAGTTTGAACAAAGAGGTAAAAGAAAAGCTAATTAAGGAATGGAGCTTAACAATAAAAAAAAAAATTGTGTACGATTATAAAATGATAATCAAGAAATGGGCCACATAAAATGCCATATTGTTTGATTACAGTCAAAGAGTGAGAATTTGAAAGTTAAAAAAAAAATGATGATTTAAATAATAATATTTTCCCCCGAAAGAGATGGCTTTTTAATTTTTTTTTTAAATGGAATAAAGCTATATATGCTTAATTTTGCTTTATAAAAATTCTTACCTATAAATTTTCTTTTACTAAAAGAGTTACATGGAAAAAAGCTATCATGCATTCTACCAACTAATCCGAACTAGGTTTGTAATAAGTGCATGAATGTTAATATTCTGTCTCATATGTTTAGTTCAATGTTTTATAAAATTGAGTTTAATATGATTGCTTCAAGTGATTTTAGAGTTACTTTGTTAGATTTCAATTTTTTATAAATGATCCTTAAAGTTTGATTCAAAATCGAAAATTTGAAGCTTAACAATGAGGAGTTTCTATAAATTTTGAGTTGACACCACCACATTGGCATGCGAGTATCATTAGGAGTGTCATTTCAATAGAAACTCAATGGAAAAAATCGAATAAATACATAAGCTCGCAACACTGCCAATAACATGCCTAAGTCCAAAAACCCTAATAACACCACCAGCAACACATCCATATCAGTGGTGGTGATGTGAAAATTTTCAGCTTTTTTTTATTTAAGGGTTTTTTTTATAACTATTTAAAGGGGGAAGCGAATCTAAAATAAAAAAGGGACATAAGGAGACTTAGAAGAGCAAATTTTGGAGGGTTTTTGGAGGTGAGATTTACATCAAAACATCAAGATGGAAAATGTAGACCAAAAATCAATTACAAGTTTTATCTTTTTCTTCTCTTTCCCTTTAGTTTTCTAGCTTGATTTTTGCCATGGAATTTTTCACTTTATCTTTTGCTTTTGTTTTCAAGATTATGAGCAGCTAAACTTTTAATTTAGGATTTCAGATGTAGTTGTTACAATGGATTATTATTTTTGATTTAATTTAATAGATTTGAACTTTTCATTGAATATTTTGATTGATTTCATGCTTAAATATAGGATTTACTTGATCACTAAATTCTAGATCACTTCAAAATTATGGAAGTTAAGATTTAAACTCAGGAGATGGAATCAATTAACTTAGGATAGGTAATATTTAGGGATAAGATTACTCCTAAGAGACACAAACCTTAATTTCCACATTGCTTAATGAGTTCTTTCTATTGCCTAGTATCACGAGAGTAGTTATTAGGGATAGATTGTATCTTAGTAAATTGACTCGGAGAGCTTTTTACTTAGTTTAAGGAAATTAGGTTTAACATTCATATGAGAAAAGAGAATCTAGAGAATTGGTTTAAGAACAATAATATATTGTGCAATGAACACCAAGTCCTAGGTGTTTTCTATTATTGAATTTTTCCTAGTTTACAATCGCTTTCTTTATTTTTTTAGTTTTCAAATACAAACTGACTCGAACTTCGTAACAATTAAATCATTTGTTTGGTACTTAACCTTTCTTTGAGAGGTGATACTATTTACTCACTACTTACTATAGGAACGATCTATATACTTGCAGATTTTAACCTTATCGTTGACACCAGAATAGCAACAACATCACTAGAATCTATATACAAAACTTCATTAGAAATCATAAAAAGTCATATTACACAGTCTCTAGCATAGGAGACTCCACAAGTATCATGAACAATCAAATTACAAAGTTCAGAAGGAGGTTCAACTAATAAATGGTCATCAAGAACTAAATTGCTTCCAAAATTTGCAAGCCAATCCACACACTGATTTGCTTCTCTATAGATGTGGTTGATTGAGATATTCCGTTGTAATGTCATAAATTTTCTTACCTACAAATTTAAGTCATATATTCTTCACACATCATTCTTACACGGTATACAATGCACAAAAGTGATTTTGAAAAAACAAAATGATTTCACTAATATAGTTTTTAATAATTATTTGGCAGGATCAATTAAATCTCTAAACTTTATATTTGTTATACTGAGCTCATGAATAGTAATTATATTTTACTGTTTTTTTAATTTTGTATTTTACTCAGAAGAAATTTAATAGAAAAATACAATTACCTTGCTGATATTATTAAGGAGTGAAGTTTAATAAAATAAAAAATAAACATTGAATAGTTATTTAAATTTAATTCAAGTGATAAAAATACTATTATTGAGAGCGAGCATTTTCAGATTCGAGTCTTTTTTTGTTATCCTAGGTGAGATTTCATGTTGTATAAATCATGGCTCAACCTTTCCATTATGAAAAAATTAAATAATTTAATAAAATAGAAAATAAATATTAAAAAATTCAATAAAATAAAATAAAAATATATTTGATGTAAATTTTCAAGTCGGCACATACTACAGATGAAATGTGATTTACACTTATTTTTGTTAGGTTACATATTCAACTATAAAATATGAAATGATTGATGGATGCAATATTTGAAACAAAATTTAATTTGTATTAATTAAAATACTTTCACTATTAGAAAATATGTCCCATTTTAAAAATCTATTTTTCAAATTTATTTATCATTTTAAAATTCAAAATTGTATTATTATTTTTTAATTTTTTTTTTAATTTTTTCACTGAAACATTTGCAGTAGTTATTGTTATTAGTCCCTGAACTTTTTAAAAAAGTCGTCTAATGCTCTTATCAACTTTTTTGGTTCAAAAACTTACCTTTGAAAATATACAAAGGGCAAAAAACTACTTTGAATTTTCAAAAAATGGGGCATCGTTCACCCCTCTGTTAAATTTTGATGAATGACAATATAACGGATCATCATGTATCCATTCTAGAGGCATGATTACTCTTTGCACGCTGTAATACAAACATTCTAGAGGAATGATTGCTCTCTGCATGCAGTAATACAAAGGCATGATTGCGCTCTACATGCAGTAATACAAATGTCCTATGATAACAGGTAACCTTCTTCTTCTCCATCTTCTGGCATCCACCATAACTGAAGCAAAAACCCTAACTCAATCTCTCTGTCATCCCACCATGTCTTCTTCTTCTACTCATTCATCCCCTAAAGTTCACAACCGATGTGCATGAAGATTAGATGGAAGCTATGGTCTTGTCCTTCCACCACCAAAATGTGAGTGTCACAATTTGCTCATGTCTGGATCGCTTAGAAGAAGACTAATCCGGGAGAAGGTTCTATGACTACAATCGATATTATGTAAGTTCATTTTTCTTTATTTATCTTAAAAGTTTTGAAAATTTTGTTTAATGGGGTACTGAGTAAGGGTTTATGTGTGTGATACAGAATGGAGGTTGTGACTACTTTGTTTGGATTAATGAAGAGATATGTCAGAGAGCCAAGAAAGTGATCCATGAACTGAATAACGAGAGAAAGAGACTGAGGTATGAGATGATGATGCTAAGGAGGAACCAATAATAGCCTATAGTTGAGACCAATGTTGTTGTTGTTGCTGTTGCCCTAACCTTTGGACTGGATGACCTTGTTGACCTGAACAATGAGCTTGAAAATGAAATGAGGAGGAAGAAAATCAGCTTCTGTGTTGCACTGGGTAGCCCTGATTGTGATGTTAAAGGGCTAATGTGTGTTGGTTTGGGGTATGGGTCCTAGTGCGGTTTCATGGGGTCACAGGTTAGTATATGTGACCTGTTTTTTTTTTCTTTTGAAATTAATGTATACGGCTATGGATACTGGGGTTCTATAGGTAGACTGAACCCTAAAATTTTTTAAAAATAAAAATAAATTAAAATGAAAATATATGGTTCAATTTAGCTATAATTTTGATTGTTTGAAAGCTTGTTGAATAAATGATTGTATATGTCAATGTTTGAGTTTCTACATATGGTACATAAATAGAGAAGCAAAAAAGGGATTGTAGGACCGGTCATGGTTTGATTCTTGGAATGGTATAAAAATTCCAGAACAGCACAAATAATAGTCCTTAAGTGATTCTGGAAAGTGGACTAACATTCTGGATTTTAACCATAATATAGAAATATGGAATAAAAATGGACAATGTGAAAACATAATCTGGATTGCATAACAAATAGATGATAAAATTTCAGAATTTGAATATTGGGCTAACATTCTGGAATTGAACAATCAAAGAGCAAAACCTGGATTGCATATAACAATTTCAGTCCTTAATTGATCATAGAAATTGGACAAACATTCTGAAATTGAATATAACAATCAAATAATAGAACCTAGATTGCATATATCACACGATTGCATAACAAACATATGAACAGATATAACAATCCATACGCATTTTAGTTCATTGTAAATCAAAGAATAGTAAAACTTGAAGTCATTAAAGTATTTTGAACTTGATTAACATTAACAAAGATCATCTAACCCTAATTCAAAATCCATGACATATCACTTCTTTTGGATTGTTCCTGCAGTTCCATTCCCCTTTAATTTCCCTATGTGCTTCTCTTTCTCTACTTGCAAAGTAGTGCTTATTATTGCCTGATTTCCTTGCCACTTCAGTTTAGATGTTGGCTTTAAAGAGATTTCTGGAGGATGGCCATCAGTTTTGAACTGTATCTCCCTTCTATCATTTTCAAAAGTTCAAATACCATGTTTCCTAATAGGTAGCTTCTTCCTTTCAGACAATGCACATCTGAAACTCATGATGGATTGTAGCATCAAAATGTGGTAGTTCAATAATAGGGGATGGCTAGATAGTAAGGACATCAGTGGATGGTTGAGTAGCAGGGGATGTTTGAACACCCCTAATAACCACCAAAGTAGAATCAACTCTTGCTTGCAATGAAAATAAATGCCAATCCAGAACCATTTAACACCAACCTTACATTTGCAACAAAACATTAATCAAAACTTAACCTAATATATCACACTTACATGGTATGTGGTTTGTCATGTCAATTCATCTATATGGACACCCATTCCACTAGTTGGTATGTTCATGCCCTTGAATTTTTTTCCCTATTTTTTGCACTTATTTGGCTATGCCTTAGTTCTTTGGTTGTGGAGCACTTTCTTTTAGAGTATGTTGCCTCTGACTTGCTTCAGCAGTAGCCTTACTGATGGCTTTATCTTTCTTTAATCTCCTCAAGAGGACTTGCATCACAGTGATAAAAAAAATTTAATGTAATACTTATAAGAACTAATAAACTAAGCTTCAAATTTCACCTTAGATGTTTTAGATGCATTTGCCACTATTGCCTCTTCATCAAACTCTATTGCATCTTTAATAGTTGGAGCCTGTGTAGACCCCTTTCCCTTACAAGTTGCCTTGTTATGTCCTGTCTACTTGCACACTGTACACTTCATAATAACTCCTTTCCTACTCAGTTTCCCATATCTTGCATTTAGTCTTGTCTCTTAGTGCTCTAAGATCCTCTTCTCTTTGGGCCTGCTGGGGGTTTTAACTTTAACTGGTGGCTTTATTAGTTTATACTCCTAACTTCTCCAGAATTTAGGTCCTCTCATTGGTTGTAATGTTTTTACATAAGCCCTCAAATATATGTCATTGTGATACCAATTAGATACATACTGGAGGGGATCCTTCTTATCATACAGTAATGCACTTATAACATGTAGTCATGGGATTCCAGTAATCTCCTATTCTCTAGAAGTGCAACACCTCCTTTTTATAGCCATACAATGAGTGTCTGAATCATAGTTCACCCTAAAATCCATCATCACCATTGAAAAGGATATCACACTCAATACTAAGAGTGTAATTAACTTCATATACTACCATTGACTCTAGTGACCAATCATTTCTCTACTTGTGCACCACATTTTTACTTTTAGTAATCTTTGCCATAACTTTCTTTTTGATCTCCTCCAGTAATCCAACAATGCTTTTGTCCCTATGCTCATTAATCCAAGCATTGAATGATTTTGCAATGTTATTCTAGATGTCATCATAGGAGCACCTTGTACTGTATTAGGCTCTTAACCATTTCTCAGGATTGTAGTAGACCAAACCCACAACTGCTTTCACTTCATGTTCATTTGCCAAACTATTCAAATTGTTTACTAATTCCTCTTGGTATGTACTCCAAGCACAAATCCAAAACTTCTTATTAACTTCACCACCTGGCCATTTCTTGCTCCAATTAGCATAGATGTGCCTTTCACACCATCTATGTTCAACCATTGGAAGTGTTTTATTCACTGAGTCATAAAGACCCTTTTGCAAATATGAAATAATTGTTATTACAGAACCATCATTCAAAATAAGTTCCTTCTGCAACCACTAAATGAATCAAGTCCAATTCACCTTATTCTCCATAACCACAATAACCCAAACAATTGGAAATATACCATTGTTTCCATCTCTACCTATTGCTACCAACACTTGACCCTTAATAACCCCCCTCAGAAAACATCCATCAAAATCAATCATAAGTCTACACTTCTCCAACCAGTTTTGCATGCTTCAAAACAAACAAACATCCTTTAGAACGCTCTCTTCCCCTTTCTTGCTTCTTTTAGATCTAAATTAACATGACATTTTGATCCGGGATTGGATGAAATTATCTCCTGAGCATAAGCTTCAACCATGCTAAATTCCCTGCTATTTTTCTCAACTATCTCCTTCTTGATAACAGCCTTCACCCTCTTGCATTTGTCCTCAAATACATATACCCATAGTTTATCCTTAGCTATCTTATTCATTTCTTTCTTTGGTGTCTTGGGATTATCATAAAGTGTCTTCCTGAAGTAATAAATCAAAAAATTCAATGTGGCTAATTTGTTCTTGAAAACCCTAACATAGTTATGCTTTGAGTCATAAGTCTTCACTACTAGTGGCTCACCTTCACAGGTTCTGCTAACAACCAGGTTGAATGGACATCCATCCTTACATCTCACCTTTATTCTATTTGGATTGTTCTTAATAATTCTTATCCCTTTTCCTTTCTCAACTCCTAATTTAGATACTTGCAGTCTAACATCTTTTATAGAATTGAAAGGCCTTCTTATGTGAAAATATGGACATTCAGACTCTTTTGTCTCTTTTTCTGAATCTTCTATGTCAACATCCATGCCTACATTATCTTCATTTTCCATTTCTCCTGCCTCTCCATCCTCATTCTCTTTTGCCAATTTACTCCTTTGAACTCTACCATCCTCATGCTCTTCTTCATTGCTCTTATCTTCTATAACCTCTTTCCCTTTCGTCTTCCTATCATATGTCTTTGAAACATTATCAATAGGTACATTTTTAAAAATCCCTTCTCAATTGACATCATCTTGAGTCTCTTTTGGAGGTGCTTCACTATCAATCTCTAGCACTTCATCCATCTCATTCATTGAAAATATGTGAACCTTACTCCTAGGAATCAAATTTTAGCACATCAGCATCATTCTCTACGACAATCAGATCTTTAAATTTGCAGTTACCAACTCCAAAGTAAATCTTAATCTCCTTATTGTACCCTAACTTCTCACTGTAATCCCTACGAATGTGGGCAATTAAAATTAATTATGAATCATGATCCTTTGTCACATGCACCTCTCCATTTTTGCACTCTCTATTAGCACCCCTTTTTCATAACCTGCCATAGTGCTTATATACATCCACTATGCATATTGTGAAATCCTATCAAATACATTATTTTTTTTAAAGTTAAAGATACTATTTTTTTTAAAATGTGAAAAAGACAGCATTGTATTGGAACAAAGAATAATGCATCCTCATTCACCATAAATTCACATTAGGGTAAAATTCCTAATACTCTCACCAATAATGAAATCCCAATTACCCCCTTTTCCAAATGTAAACCATAAAGCATTCAAAACAAACATCATATTGAATAATAGAAGAGAAAAGAGACTCTTCATACCTTTTTTTTGTCAGACACCAATGGACCACCAATGATAATGGAACCACAATGAGCTCAACCACCAAACAACCTCTAAGACTCAATTGAGTTGCTTTGCTTCTTTAGTTACAAGCAATTAATGCAATGAAGATGGTTGTTATGAATTAATTTTAGGATTTTTCTGCTAACATGAACTGTTTTGGAGTATTTTGGAGTTTCTAATGCCGGTTATTTTTAATTTAACGAGGAAATATTTGAGCCATTTTGATTCGTTAACAGACCATCCATCTGATTTAACAAAAGGGTGAATGGTTCCCCTTTTTTTTTGAAATTTCAAGGTAGTTTTTTTCCCCCTGTATATTTTTAAATGTAAGCTTTTGTATCAAAAAAGTTGATAAGGGCCTTAGGCGACCTTTTTAAAAAGTTCAGGGGCTTATTTGCCCCTTTACTCAAAATTATAAAAATTTAATAACTTTTTTAATTTATTTATAAAACCTTAAATCATAATGGAAGAATGTTAAAATTTTAACACTCAACTCAACAAAGTCTTAATCCAAGTTAATTGGAGTCGACAATATGGATTCGTCTTTTCTACATGAAGCAATCTTAGACCATATTACTAGAAAGATGTAAGATCTCAAAATCATGTTGAATGCCTATTTTCTAAGTAAGTTTTTTTTATAAACTTATTTTCTATTAATATATTGAGGGGAAAATCAACTTGTAAAAGCTACAAGTTGATGAAAAAAAACCCTCTCTAGAACTAAGCAATAATAACTTAAACAAGCCTTAAGTCATAACTGAAGAACAAGAAATTAAAAAGAGGGTAGCCTTATACTATTAATCTATAAGTTGATGCCTGAAGAAGACAAAAACAAAGCAGATACATCATAGGGAAAAGAAAGAGTATTTGACTTAAGCCAAGGCCAACTCTTAAAAAATACTGTTGACAACACTCCAAAAATCAAAGGATGCCCCATTGAAAAAAACACCGTTCCTGGCAAGCCATAAACTACATATAATAGAGTAAAATAAAGTTTTTCGATATCGTTTTTGGAGTTTACCTCTAGCCAAAGCCTTCCAAGAAATAAAATGTCCTGCCATGTCTGAAAGTATAATATAAGAATCACCCCACCAAGCAATAAAAAAAAAGGACCAAATCCTTCAAGAAAAGATGAAGCGGAGAAGAATATAAACCAAAGTCTCACCAAATTTTCCAAAAAGGTTACAACGATTATCCATAATAGAACACAAACCAATGTTGAAACGAATGATTCTTCAAAGAAAGCCAAGTTATAAGCTCAACCTTAGCTGGCACAAGGCTACTTTATATAAAAGGGTAGGCTGCATGCTCACATAAATGCATAGTCATAAAGCTTTTATAATAAGAGTTGACAGAAAAGATACTATTCGAAGTCCACTTCTAACCTACAACATCAATCGCCAAACGGGTAGGCTTTCTGACATTAATAATCATAAACAAATGGTCTAAATATGTTTGGTCAGCAGTAGAAAAAGCATTTCTCCAAACAAGATTCTAACACCAAATGTCATTAATCTAGGATCACATTTCAGTAATAAAAAAAAAAACTTCTCAGTTGAAAAAGTATATAAAGTAAGTTTAAGTTTATCCCTTTTCCTTTTACCCATATTTAATTTAAGGTTTTTTAATTTTCTAACTGATGCATCTAAAGGTTTATAACTCACATGTCTAAACTATCTCTCTCAACTTATCCTTCATTGGAGCAACTCTTACTTATAACAATTTTCTAATTTTTTTCCCTAAACGACGCATCCCTACAGCTGGCCTTATGGCCTCCGACTAGACAATTCTGCCACCATCCAGGATTGTCTCCGCCGGGTATCATCAACATTTGTGGCTGCTCCTTCTCTATCGACATCTTCTGATCTCCAATTCGCGCTTGAACTGTTGCCATCAGTGACGACCGAACAAATATGTCATGGTGACACTGGTGCACAGTAAGGTCTTTTTCACTCTTCTCTTATGCTAATCAAAGCTGCCACGCCTCCAATCACTGATATGCTAGAAACCTGCCCATTGATAGCCTTTTAGCCACTTTCAAAGGGGGGGGATTCACCTTTAAGCGTAGATCCTTTTGACGCAATGTTAGATGAATAGTTCACTGCTCAATCGAAACCGTTGAAGAACAATTCCCAAAGTGATGATGCTCATTACAATAACAAATAAAAATTGCTTGTAGAGGTAGCCAAAGGCTTCACTACATCTAAACCACATCTTATTAAGCATGAACTCAAATCTGACGCAGTTCTAGTTAACAGGGATGGCTATGTTTCTATTAAAATTAATCATAAAATTTATGAGCAACAATTGGCTCAATTTGAATATGATTTTATTTCTAAAATTATTCTCATGAAAGTTGAATCTTCATGGAAACGTGTTGATTAAAGAAAGAAATTATTTGTGGTTTGGAGACTAACTGGCGATTGGAAGCTAACCTCCTTATGTCGTGAGTTTTATCAAGTGTTATTTGATTCGATGGAGGATAAAGATCGTATATGGAGGATGGGTTCCTTTCTTTCAAAGTTGAGAATTGTACAATTAAAAAATGAAGTTCTGATTTTGATCCTCATAAGTAAAAATCTACAAATACTTATGTTTTAGTAAAGTTTTATCATTTTTCATTGGAATACTACACTACCAGGTTCTTGCTGATATCTCAAAAGATATCGGGACATTACTCTATATTGATTCTATAACACTTTCAGGCGAGTTCGGTCATTATACCATAGTACTTATTGATGTTGATATGGTTCAATCTCTGCTTGATACCTTGATGATTGAACAGGTGAGTAAGAGTTTTTTAATTGATTTTGAATATGAGTATTTACTTGCATTTTATGGTATTTATAGGGTATGATATTTTGAATTGTTGTTTGAACAAAAACAGAGAGGTCTAGGAGGATAGGAAGCAAGGTAGAAAAGTTCATTCTAAATCTTATCCTAATGGAAAACCATCTATACCTAAGTTACATTATGTTCCCAAGCATTCTAAGGTCAATCTTGCGACATCATATAAAGGAAAGGATATAGTTAAAAATATTCAAATTCAAGGCAGCACTGGTCATGATAAGACTTCTCTTGTGTTGGTCTCTAATAAATTTGATTGCTTGAATATTATTGTTAATTATAAGTGCAAGAAATGAAGAAAAATCTAAAGCGAGACAGTCTTTTAACACAATACCTATTGATTTTGAGCCTATTCAAGAGACAATGACTGATTATGATCAAGACCCTTATGGTGTCGAGGAGCATGACCCACTTGCTTTGATTTGTCTTGATCAAACATAAGGAAAATTTTGAGCAAAGCAGTTTGATGAACTAAATGACATTGCCCCTCTTGATGCTAATTCGGTTGTTCCTTATTATGATAACTTTTTGCATGACTATTCTCTTAGAGAAGAAGAAGAATGGGAGCCTACCCGAAGCAAAAACAAGAATAGATATATTGATGTTCCGACGATTTACACCATAGATTAGGAAACCACCATTGAGATTTAGGCATTAATATTATTAGTTGGTTTCTTGTTTTTTTTTTTTTGTAATTTTTTATTTATTTATTTTTTGTTCTTTTTCTTTTTAATAATACGGAATTTAACTACAATATTTACTTTTTTAAAAAAAAATTCTCAAAATTTAATAAAACAAATATAATTTATACTAAAAAGATTATAATAAATAAAAACAAAACAAAACAAAATTAAGGGCAATAATGAGTATTCATACCTTGCTTATAATTAAGACTAATTAAGTAGGGTTGACATAAAAGAGAGAGAGAGAGAGAGGAAGGCAGGCACATGTAGTCACTCCCATATAAAATGAGAAATTGGGAAGATTTAAGAGAATGAAAGTAATACGAGAGGTTGTCCTATAGTGTGAGTGTGGATTGGGTGATAATTTTAGTGTAGAAAGAGAGAAAGAGAATCAAAGAAGAAGAAGATGATGATGATGATTATGATTTGAAGAATGTGGTTGGAGTTATTGAGTCTCACATGAAAGCACGAGGCCACCAGCTGCGCCTGGCAACTATAGAAGGGTCGCCTCCATGAAATAATTATGGACTTGTGGGGACTTCTTCATTTTTTATACACATATTACACATTTCAATTATACCCATTTTAAGGTTTTCCTTACTTTATTAACCATACCATGAGCTCAATTTTTTTTATTAATTATATTTTCGTTTGATTAATTTTCGTAAATACAAATCTTTTCAAAAAAAATCTTAAATATTCCTAAAAAAAATATATAAATTATTTTTCTTGAAAATATTTTTCGGAGAAAAAAATCTCATAAATAATAGATGTAAGCACATCACACATTAAGATGTGTAACTTTTCGACATAAAATTTTAGTTAAATTTATGTATGTTTAGATTTTTTTAATGATTTTTAATTAATAAAATTGATTTTTGAATTTGTATATTTGATTTTTTAAGATATAGTAATTTTTTAAATATTTTTTTTAAATAAAAATAAAATCATTGATTCAATTTAGTAATACATCAAGAAAAAGACATATACAAATTCGTTAAAAAACATAAAGAGTGATACAACATCTAGATTAAAGCATAAAAATGGCTTAAAACATACAAATTTAATAATACTATAGTGACTAGAATACTTATAATTTCAGTTATGTAACATATTGACAACTATAATTTGATTTGTTATATCTGCTTAATCGAATATATACCATTTGTTTGAATAGCACACACAAAAATAAAATGTTGCAGAGTGACAAGATTGTAAAATAAATAAAATATAAATATAAATTTATGTGGATTTAACCACTTATTTCGAAAATAAATAGAAGAAAATATGTATAAATGAGTGATTTCAGATCAAAATTGATAAAAAATTGAGAATAGAGAGAAATGAGGCTGCTAGGTTTAGAGAATTGCTACTTTAAAGTAGATTTTTTTTAATAGTTAGTGTTCTATACTTAGTTCCATAATCATAATTTGATCCATGCTTGCCATCCTAATTGAAACTTGTGACCTAATTAACAAACCCAACTGCCTCTAGCAAAAGGTATCTAAGAAAATTCCTTTTGAGTTTTCATTTTTCACCTTTCATTTTTAGCAAAATCAGGAAACTTGTTGTTTTTTATTTTTATTTTCCCCCCTTATTTTAGCTTCCCATTGTCTCTCTTTTCTATGTTTTTATTTCTACTTTCATGGATTGGGAAACATAATTGCAAAATATCTTAAATTTATTTACTCACTTCATTAAAAAAATTTATCCAAATTAGAAATATTAAAATTAATTTTTCTTTATCAAAAATTAAATTTACTAAATACTAAAAAATGCTAATTGATTTACATTAAACCGAAAAAAATATATATTTTTTAATAAAATGTTTAATCTATAATTAATGTAAATGAATTTAAATTTCCAACCAAAATTATACTTAAATTTGTAAAAAAAAAATATTAATATATTAAAATTCGATTTTCAAACAATTAAATTACAAAGTCTTTCCTTTCACTGACCAATTCCAAAATACGTAAACATGTGCCTCTCCCAATAATACAAATATTCTTTCTTACATATAATATTTTTATTTATATACATACATTAAAATAAACTATATATTATTTGGCAAAAAAAAACTATATATTTATATTTAAATTTATTATTTATAAATGTATATACGCGTGCACGTACGCATGCACTCATTAATACTCAAATAATGTCACAATCGAGTCAATATACTACATGATTAATCATATATATAAACATATATTATTTATAAATATTTATATAAAAAGCAAATAGTACATATATAAATATATATATATACATGTATTTAGAGAGATATTGAGAGAGAGACTCTGTGTGCGTGCGGGTGAGGGGAAACAAGGAAAGAAAATGGACAGTATAATTGTATTAGCACTAATCTTGTTATTATCTTCCATAATAATCTTGTACAGGAATATCCACAGTTGGTTAAGTAAGATCATCATCATCAACCGATCATCATCATCATCATCATCATCATCAAAATACAAAACCCCACTTCTTCCTTTAGGCTCTCTTGGGTGGCCTTTTCTGGGTGAAACACTTGAGTTCATTTCTTGTGCTTATTCAGACCGCCCAGAAAGCTTCATGGATAAACGACGTCGTATGTAAGTATAATTTTACAATTTTACTTATATGCATGTACATGTATTAATCCTAGATAATACAGCTTAACTACTCATGATTATTAATTACTTACCAACTAATTATTATTAATTTTTTTTTGTTTAGGTATGGGAAAGTGTTTAAATCACATATATTTGGGAGTAAAACAATAGTATCAACAGATGCAGAAGTGAACAAATTTATATTACAAAGTGATTCAAAATTATTTGTTCCTTCTTACCCAAAATCACTTACAGAATTAATGGGAAAATCTTCAATTTTACTTATTAATGGAAGCTTACAAAAAAGAATTCATGGCCTTATTGGAGCTTTTTTCAAATCATCTCTTCTCAAAGCTCAAATTACTAGAGATATGGAGATTTATGTTCAACAAGCTATGAATAATTGGAGATTTGATCAACCCATTTTTATTCAAGATGAAACTAAAAATGTAAGTTAATTTTTTTTAAAAAAGAAAAAAATCATTTATATCTCTCTCTCTTTCTGTGTGAGCTGTGTGTTTGTTTTTATGTGTTTGTGTTGTTTTTGTCAAGTGAATTCTCTATTTTCTTGAAGTTTGAAATCTTTTATGCTTTTGAATTTTCAATTTTTTCATTTTGTTTCCTTGTTTCAATTTTTTTTTTTT
>CAOJBK015854443.1:0-12126 GCA_948294925.1 Codiaeum variegatum | reverse complement strand
TTAGCCAATTCAAACTTTCTTTTAGATATATAGATCGGCGGTTACCATCATTTCGTGGGTAAAACAACTGCATCCAGAGCTGGATAAGATACTAGGATTTTCTAAATTATTTATGTGTGTGGAAGATGATGATTTGCTCTATCAACTGTCTCTTTATAGTGTTTGGGAGAAGCCAGATTACTCCTTTTACCTAACATTTTTTGAGCCGAGGTTGAGCCCTTTAATCAGTCTAGGGTTTTGGCCTTATGTTAGAAGACCTGACTCCAGCCCTATTTTGTTTGAGCCCATAAGATGCAGAGATTCCTTAGGCCTAGACTCGATGGAACTAGTAATCTTGGCTTAGACCATCCTTCATGATTCAACTAGTTTAGCCTGGCTTAAATATCGCGAGTTGAGCTGATGTTAACAAAAGTATATATAGTTCTTATAGAAAAATAGGACATCCACAATGTTTTTAGATATTCCTATGCAATTACAACACATCTTTGCTTTGTGAATTTAAAACACCCATGTCTTAGCATCTGGTGCAATGTTACTAGTTTAACTTAGGGGTGGTGATTTAGTGGCAATGGATAGAAAGGTTACTTTATTACAGATTTCATCGAAAACTACAGATTAAACTGTCACCCATTAATACAACACCGACATTTTCATTAAGTCCATGCATATGACCTCAAAAGATAGTTATTAAGATTGGAGAATCGATTTCAAAAAAAAATGGAGAACCCAATAATATACATGCTTAGTCAACCGTTTATATTTTATCAATGTGAGATTCATGTACTGTAATAGTATGAGACTGTTTTTGTTTTTCTTTCCATTTTTTATCATATAATTAGTATGTAGTCCCTAAAGTTTGGTCAAGTTAAATAATTTCATCCTCACATTTAGAAAAACAATATGAGAGGCCCCTAACGTTTAATCAAATTAACTATTTAGTC
Organism: Codiaeum variegatum; assembly: GCA_948294925.1. Lineage (NCBI taxonomy): Eukaryota > Viridiplantae > Streptophyta > Magnoliopsida > Malpighiales > Euphorbiaceae > Codiaeum > Codiaeum variegatum. The sequence continues at coordinate 11,185 of CAOJBK015854443.1, read as the reverse complement.
CCTTTGTCCCTTATTTTTAATTTTTTTTGTAAGTTTGATGATTTTTCAATAACATACAAGAATAGAGAAGCCCAACTATATAATAAAAAAAGAGACTTACAATTTTAATTTATTTTTTCCAAATAAGAAAAGACTTTACAATAACATGAGGAGATCAGTGGCCAATTTTTTTCACCCAAGACAAAATAAATCATTCATTCAAAGAAATTGAACCATTGCTTAGGGCTTTTATATTAGGAAGAAACAAGCCTTTAAACCCAACCCATTGGCCTACCAACCGAGCATAACCTTTACATTCTCAAAGGCTTCTAGATAAGTTTTCCATCATTGTGTCAATTCTCGATAGCTTAGGGGATGGTGGAGCTGAGTGAATAGCTCACTAAGAGTTGTAGTGGTAATTTATGTTCCAATAATTGAACCAAATATCAACTTTGATCAAATGACTCAAAGAAACCCCTTGAGGCAAAAGCTAGAGCAAACTCAGAGTTCCAATACGCAGGTCTTAAAGATTTATATAATTTGATATGTGAAGTTGTTAGTCACTCCAAATCAAAGTGTTGATCTTTTGTAAAACTACCCATTTAGGTTGAGCATTGCCATATCCACCTTTACCACTTTCTTACACCAACATTAGAAACAACAACAAGCTTTGAAGGAGATCAAGCTAATCGATCTTTCTTATCAAATTGGCCACCATAAATAACAAGCTCACCATTAGAGCAATCCAAATCCAAATTCCATAAATGGTGACCATAAGAACACTCATAATACTATGGACAATTGATTTTCAAACTAAACTGAAAACTAGTAAGAAAGGGAAATCAATCCAAAACAGAGGACAATGTCTATAACACTATCTATAATGGAGAAATAGAAAAGGAAGAGGCTTTTTTTTACTACTAACGGCTAACCCAACTTAAAACCCTAATGTTGTTTAGAGTTATTGAGAAGATGAAAAGTTCAAAACCATTATTAAATCTATTGCCAATTCCCATACTCACACCACATCCTAATTAATTATTTTTTGTGTCATCATATACTCATCTTCTTTCTTTCTAATTATCACTTTAAAAATAGTTTCACAGAAATTTTAAAAAAAAATTAAAAGTTTTTGAGAATAAATTGAGAACCTTTAAATAACAGAAATAATTTAAATCTACTTTTTTTTTAAAAAAAAATTATTTTAACATTTCAATGTAAATAAAAAATAATATCATCAATGATCTGGGCTTTAGAGGATATAGGTTCACATGGAGCAATGGCAGGGGAGGCAGTCAAAATATTCAAGAACGTCTAGATAGAGCCATAGCGAGTATATAATAGATCAATCAGTATACATCCTACTTAGTTGAGCATCTCATTCGCCAAGGTTCAGACCATTGTCCAGTGTTGATTAGTTGGCAGCAGAGTACTAAATGGAATAAATGGAAAAATAGACCTTTTACGTTTGAATCCATGTGGTTGAGGGAGGAGCAGTGTAAAGAAGTAGTTGAGAATACTTGGTTTCTCTTAGGGCTATCTAACTCTAATTCTTCTATAAGAGACAAATTTATAGCCTGTGGAACAACAATAAAACGCTGGGAAAGGTCTCATTTTGGTCACATTAATAGAGAGTTAGAGATGTTATAAAAACAACTTAAGAGGTTGCAGCAAATTTCCCAGTCTAAAGAGGTTATTGCTGATAAAAATGGATAGAACTGAGGATGGCTGAACTGTTGAGTAGGGAGGAGATGATGTGGGCTCAGAGATCAAGGTTTCATAGTTAAAGGTGGGGGACAAAAACATGAGTTTCTTTCATCAAAGGCTAGTTCAGGGGCTAAGTGTAACAATATTTAGAAAATTAAATCAAAGGAGGGCAATTGGGTAATGGAGGAGAAGCAGATTAGTTAGATGATTACAAATTACTTTCAGAAACTGTTTCAATTAGAAGGAAGTCATGCTACAGATGTTGTTCTACAATCTCTTGAAACCAAGGTCGCAACTGAAATGAATACTATATTACTTGAGCCTTTTACCTAAGATGAGGTGATCGAAGAACTGAGGAACATGCATCACAGTAAAGCTCCAGGCCCTGATAGTATGCCCTCTCTCTTCTTTTGTAATTTTGGGAATATAGTAGGTTCTAATGTGATATATGTTGTGCTTAATGTGCTAAATCATAAGATTAGTCCTGCTGAAATTAACCATACTTTTATTACACTTATTCCAAAAATTCAAGACCCTGGGACACTAAAAGATTTTCGCCTAATAAGCCTATGCAATGTTATTTTCAAACTAATCACTAAATCCATTGCAAATAGATTGAAAAAGTATCTTTCTTAAATTATTTGCAATACAAAATCTACTAATGGACTTGGTCGTCTTATCATGGATAGTGCTTTGATTGCTTTTGAAAATTTTCATTTCATTAAACATAAGACCAAAGGAAGAAAGGGTCATTTTTCTTTAAAATTAGATATGGGAAAAGCATATGACTGTGTAGAGTGGGATTTTTTGGAGAAGATTATGCTTAAACTTGGTTTTCATAGTAATTGAGTTGAATTGATCATGAGATGTGTTACTTTGGTGTCCTTTTCAGTGCTTCTTAATGGTTCACCTTGTGAAAATTTTTTTTCCACAATGGGGTCTCGGTTAAGGAGATCTACTTTCCCCCTATTTTTTTTTATTTATTGTAGAAGGGCTTTCTTCTCTCCTCAACACTGCAGAAAGGGAAAAACATATTTATGGCATTAAAATCCATCGTAGATCACCAATAGTCACCCATTTGTTGTTCGCTGATGATAGTGTCCTTTATAGCTAAGCGAATGAACAAGAGATGTCCTGCCTTCTTGACATTGGCACAAATATGAAATAGCATCAGGGCAGAAAGTGAACATGGAGAAATCAAAACTAATCTTCAGCGCAAATACTGGTCCCCAAGTGCAAGATAGAATCCAAATGCAGGCTAGGGTTTGCAAAGTTGAAGCATTTTCCAAATATCTTGGATTCCCATCAATTCTTGGTCGGAAGAAGAAGGAAGTATTTACATCGGTGGTAGATAGGATTGTAAAAATGCTCAAACATTGGAAGGAAAAAATGTTATCGCAAGAGGGAAAAGAGGTCCTAATAAAGGCAGTGGCACAATCCATCCCTACATATATCATGAGCAACTTCTTGATGCCGCAAGAGACTTGTAAAAAATTAGAAGCCATGATTGCAAACTTCTAGTGGGGACAAAAGAAGGATGAACCCAGAATCCACTTGAGCAGCTGGAAGAACGTATGTCATGCAAAAAGTGAAGGCAGAATGAGTTTTAGGGACATTCAGAGTTTCAACACTGCAATGCTTCGAAAATAATACTTGAGGCTACTGAATGATGACTCTTCTTTGCTAGCTCGCATTCTCAAGAGCAAATACTTCCCTAGATGCCAATTTTCAGAAGTTACAGTGGATATAGGCCAAGCTATACTTGGAGAAGTATCCTCTCAGCTCACTCTTTGGTTGAAAATGGTTCACGATGGCTAGTTGGGAATGGAACTAGAGTTAAAATGTAGCAAGTTATGTGGCTTGCAGACCAATATGGTAATCTAGCAGGTTATGTGGCTTGCACACCAGTATGGTTCTAAAGTGTGGTCCCCTATTGCAATTTTACCAAATGATGCTACTGTTTATGAGCTGATTCTTCCAAGTACAACAAGATGGAATGAATCTTTGATAAAGCAGATTTTTCTATCTTTTGAATGTAATCAAATTTTGTTCATTCCTTTAAGCTAAAGAGATCCCCCTGATTCCTTGGTATGGCACTTTACTCAACATGGCCAATATACTATAAACAGTGGATATCATTTGGCCCGTACGATGGCTAAATATGATCAAGCAGCCAACTCAAGCCATGATCAGAATAATGATGAAATGCAGTGGATGACAATATGGAAACAATAGGTTCCTCTTAAAGTTCTTCAATTTTTTAGAGGGCTTGTACATCGGTGTTACCAACCGGTTCTAATGTTGTTAGAAGTCATGTGCAAGTGGATATCATCTGCAGAAGATGTGGTGAAGCATAGGAAACTAGGGATCATGTTCTTGAGGATTGCACATGGACCAAACATTTGTGGCAAATCTGCCCGCTCAGGTTAAATCCTCCTTCAAACAAATCCGTGTATCATTGGGCTAGTTGGATAGTGAAAAATTTCCCAGCTGATGCAATCGGAATTTTCATCGTGGTTTCATGGGGTATTTGGTCATCACGGAACCTGCTATATTTTCAACAGAAGATACAAGACCATAACCAGGTACTGTCCATAGCTATGAATCTTCTTGAATATAAAGATTGTACCTGGAATTTGATAATTCCCTCTTCTTCTCCTTTCAAACGACCCTGGACAACACATAATGTTGGGTTTGTTAAAATAAATACTGATGCTGCCAACTTTGGGCAACGTGGTGTGGGGGATGGTGTGATTTGTAGAGACCATGCTGGAAACATCTTGGCATTGAGCACTAAGCTGTTCAAAAATCAGTTTCATGTTGATATTTCAGAAGCAATAACAGTCCTCCTTGGTATTTCAGTATCGATTCAGTAAGGCTATAGAAGGTAGAGTTGGAATCGAATAGTTTGGTTATGGTTAATGCTCTTAAAAAGGAAGAAACATACAAATCCTATATTGGCATTAAAAGCTTTACAGTTGAGTTTATTGCCATTTCTTTTAATTATGTTTGTAGACCATCGAACATGCCTGCACATTCACTGGCACAAATGGCCTCTTCTGTTGATGGAGTTTATATGTTATGGCTTGTTGATTTTCCTACTGATGTAGAGCAACTTGCTCTTTCCGATGTAATTTCTTTTTCTGGTTAGTAATGAATTCAAGTTTATTCCTCAAAAAAAAATCATCAATATTATTTAAAAAAAAAATTAAATTTAGTTTATGTATTTTTTATTTTTACATTATTTTTTATTAGAATTTTAAATTTTGATATTTTGGATATAATTTTTCATATATTTTTTTTTAAAAAAATTAATTTAATTAGTGAGATTTTTATTTTAATTTTGACAACTTTCTTATGATAATTTTAATTTATGATTTCTTACTGATGTCCTTAGGTCCAATCTGAGTACCAAAGACTAGTTGTAGGTCCAATATGAAATCACACACAAAGAAACATAGGGTGATGCCTAAGAGAAACCAATCCGATGCTTAAGTTAGAAAGGTGTTTGAGAATAAAGAGCACAAAAATATAGTAGAAAAGTAGTAGAATCAGTAACATGTCCCAAATGAGAGTCTTTGATTTATTCACATGCAATACCAACGGCCACTTCCCTGGAAAATAGGGAAATAGAGATTATGACTACCAAATTCGAGATTATGGCATGATTATAGATGTTTCTTAGGACACGTGACTAGGGGCCAATGGTCCGTGTCGAGGTGCATGTCCTTCTGGTAGACGACATTTAGATCACACCCTTATGTCTCGGGTAAATGTGTACCTTCCATATGCCAGTCCTTGGTTCGAGTTTAATGTCAAACCTACACAGCCATATGCATGGCCTAGAGCCCTTATGAATGGTGAGATCATCACATGTCCTCCCATTAGTACCTTAGTTAAAGACTAAGGCCTGAATCATTCCCACATGATCGAATTGCATCTCATATCGTTTCATTTTGGGTGGGAATTTTCTCTCCTAAATCCTAGTGTGGACAAGCATTGGCAAGTATTCTAGAGAATTCCATGTCACTTCAACTCTTACTCCCTAGTTTAAATTTAACATGTGGCACACTCAAATAGGTTTGACCTAGTTTCATACCTCTTCAACTTTTGTGACCCCCTTTTATAAATAGATTACCCCTGTTCATTTGTCACTTTTCTCAACTTCAACTTCTTTGTTCTTACATTCTTAGCATTTTCTGGTGATTCTTTTCTTTTCCGAAAGCCTTCACCTTTCCAGAAGCCTTCTTTCTCATTCCCAAGTAAATTCTCATGCTCTTATTTTAATTTTGCTCTTTTTCCTCCTTCCTTTTTTTAGTAATTTAGGAGTTCTTTTTTTCCTTTTGTTTATACACTTCTTTATTAGGCCAACCCCCACTTCTCACTTCATCCATGAGTGATCGAAGTGACAATCAAAACTCAAATGGGTCGATCTCTCCTTTCTCAGACCGTCAACTCACACCTGAGTAAAGCCCATCCATCTCCCCCCGATATGCTTAAGCTGACCATGCCACTTAGGTTATGACTTCTCGACCCAACATCCCTGTCTACAATTTGGTGGATGAGGATAGTGATGAAGAGGCTCCCATATCCAAGCGAAGAAAGGTAGATCCTCTAGATGTTGGACCCTTCAACCAAAATGTTCTCCCTTTAACCATAATGCTCATCCTTGGGGTTAGTGTTGAAGGTATGGGAGACGTGTACCCCACAATAATTGGATCTGATTGGGAAGACATATTGGTGGGTGTTACAAATAATCCAGTTGATCCCAGGGTCCAGGGAGCTAATGTAAAGGATAATGTGCAAGCGAACCCTGACATTGATGTTGCTCAAAAGTAAAAAAAAACCCAACAATAAGACTCATGGAGTGTAAGAAATTTGGTTGATCCTTACAAATGATGACTTAAAGATCATTAGGAAGACCTTCTACATACCCTCTGACTACATGCTTCTTTTACCTGATCCTTACTTTAGGGCCAACCAGACTCCATATGGGAATAACAAGATCATATACCTTGATGCTTTACAATAAGAGGTGAGGTTCCCCTTGTCTAAACTAGGCCTCACATGGCTATAGGCTTATGACATTCGCATGGCCCAAGTCCACCCAAACGCATAAAAGATATCAACACATCTACCAACTCATTGTTGATAAAAGGATTGGAATGGTGCCATCTCTAAGTAGTGGGTCACTACAAATGTTTCAACCTACCCTCTTCCGTGAAGCATTCTTGGAAGAAGTTCTTTTTAATCAGGCATCCTTCCCTCGCCCCACTTCATTCTAGATGGAATACTAAAGTGAAGAGCCTATATTCCAAGGACATGCCTACCCTTATCAAAACCCAAATGACCCATCTCAAGAGCATTAAAAAATGGGTAAGGATCCATGGCTCTTTTATTTCAAACTCTTAGTTGAGGAATGGTATACCGAGTTAGTTAGGGATAGTAACGGGGTTTAGCTCAACCCTTATGGGGTATCTTTATAGCTCTAGCTCTTCCTTTATTATTCTTTAACTATGCTAACTGACTTGTATTTATTTTTATTGACAGACATGTTTTCCATCCTTCAGAAGATGCAGAATCCCAAGGCTAAGGAGGGTAAGATAAAGAAGTCAAGGGGGTCGACCCAATAAACCCTTCATGAGAAGGAGGGTGGTCCCCGAACGACTCCACTCCTGTTTGAGTAGAGCCCTCCAAGTCTTTGGAAGCTATTTCATCTTTCGAGGCTAAGGGAGAATAAGTCAGACTTTCATCTCCTAGTTCCTACACTTGCAGCAAGCGACCCAGGGAGGAGGTCGTAGCCTATGACGACTAGGTTTGTGGGACGACCTCTACCTCTAGTAGGGTATCTTTAGCAGGCATAATAACCAAAAATTATAGGATGAACTCCACCTTCTACGATGATAAGGTAGCGACCATGGTGGTGGGATCGATATCTCTACCAATTGATCATTACCGACTTGATAGCATGAGTGACGATGAGCGCCTAGATGAAGGCTGCAGCCATGCCCTTTATGTAAGTATTCCATCTTTGTTTTTCCTATATATGTTATTTCAGTTTTGTAACTGTTGTGGTTCATTCTACAGTTGGATGAGTTGATATTTTCTCAGGCCAATGTTGTTACTGCGGAGAAGGCAACTATTGTTGAAGGGTAGGAAGCTCTCAAAAGGGATCAAACTGCCTTCCAACAAGATCTTGATGATACCAAAATTTCCCTAGACGCTAAAGGTTAAGAGTTGGTTGACATGAAGAGGTGGGATAAGAAATTCAAGATGGAGTTTGATGAAGAGAAGTCTAAGAGGGAAAACCTTGAGAAGGAGCTGCAGGGCATGCAATAAGATCTGGAGGTCTCCCATAGGGATCTTGCCACTAATAATAAGGAAGTGGCAATTCTTCAAACCAACAGTGCTCTTGTGTTAATCGCCTATCAGAAATAACTGGGTAAGGAGGCCATAAATATCTGTGGAGAATCTGCCTCTACCCTTTCTCAGGTCGAGCCTGATCTAACAATATTCAAAATCGAAGCTACCGAGGAAGAGGTCGGTGCTCAAAGTAAAGAAGGGGCTGATGATGGCAATGGTGGCGATCCTAAAAGGTAACACCAAGACTGAGCTCTTGTACTTCTCTTATTTCTTTGTATTTTTAGGGGCCTTGTATGGAGTCATTCCGAAGCTTACCCTTTTGATGTAACTTTCATATCGCAATGTAACTTTCTACTTTTATTATTATTATTATTATTATTATTATTATTATTATTATTATTATTATTATTATTTTTTCGACCTTCAGGTTGCTTCCATGCTAATAATAATTGAGCTAAATTGCTTGTATTATTTTTGCAGGTCGAGCTGTTAGATCAACATTTTAATTCGTCATGTATGTTGGATATTAGGGACAATATACGAATCGTTCTCCAATAGGATATGAGGGATGATCTGTGGATCGTGCTCCTATGGGTAATGAGAAATGATCTTTGGATATTACTCGTGTAAGAAAAAAGGGCCGATCTTTGGATCGTACTCCTATAGGGAGTGAGTTACATGTTGTTTCTAAAATTTAAACAACTGGATTAGCAATTCAAGAAAAACTTAGTTTTATTCATCTGCCAGGATAGTAGGTGCACCCAAACATCCCAACTAGGTTGGCACCTCCTTAGCATCCTCATCATTTACCTAGAATTTACAAAGATTACAAAATTCATTATAATAAACATCTGAAATAATAAATATTCAACCTATCTATGAGTAATACAATTTAAGGTTATCAGTATTCCAGGTGTGAGGTAAGATCTTTCCTTGAGGATCTTCTAGTTGATATGCCCCTAACCTCAGCACTTTGTTTATCTTGTAAGGACCTTCCTAGTTAACCTGTAACTTGACCTTCTGTCTATATGTTATTGCCCTTGCATAGGCCAAGTCTTTGAGTTCCTCAATTAAATATAGGTATACACTTCTCTCCATGTCTTGATTGACCTTATCTTCAAAATCCACTTTGAAGCAAAGATATCCTATCTCCACTTAGATTACAACTTCACTCCCAAATACAAGTGAGAAAGGCATTTCTCCTGTGGGGGTATGATGTGTTGTTTTAAAGCTATACAGAACACTATTCATCTCATCTACTCAGTTATCTTTCTTGTCATCTAACCTCTTCTTTAGCCCCGTGAGTATGATTCTATTGATGATTTTGGTCTATCCATTAGTTTGCGAGTGGACCATTGATAAGAACCGTAGGTCGATGCCCATACCTTTACAGAATGACCTAAATTTCCTTAAGTCGAACTATTTTCCATTATCTATAATGAGGACCTTAGGAACTCTATACCTAATGATGATGAACTTATTTACAAAGTCGATCACCCTATTCTTAGTTATTGTGGCTACTAGCTCAGCATCAACCATTGGAGAAGTGTTCAACAACTACTATCAAGAACTTATTTTTCTTGAACAACAATGGAAACGGGACCAAGATAACAATTCTACATTGGTAGAATGGCCAAGTTTCCCCAATGGGTGAGAGGTTTGAAGCTAGGGCCCTTGCACATATGCATGAATCTAGGACACTTTTTCACCAACTCCTCTGCATCTGTCTTGATGGTGGGCCAATAGTATCCTTGCAGCAGAACCCTTATTATCAGTGTGGAGCTTGCTTCATAAGCCCTGCATATTACTTCATGTATTTCCTAAAGAACATATTCCTCACGCTCTTGTAGGATGCATCTCATCTAGGGATGAGTGTGTGACCGTTGATACAGGTCTCCCATATACCAACTATATTCTCTAGCTCTTTGGATGACCCTTTATTCTTCCTACTTATAGTCTGGCAAGTTACCCTCTACCAACTACTACACCAAAAGTTCCATCTAACTTTATTGCCACTGCACTGAGTAGACCAAGTCTCACTATGTAGTTGGTGCTTTTTACAGAGCCAATGGGATATTTCTTCGGTAATTCATCCTACCCGGGGTAGCAGCTATAACTATACTATCTCCCTTTGTCATTTCTTTCATAGGAACTTGTATGGTTTTCCACCCTTCCTGTATCATATGTTTAGCTATTTCAACATAAGAGAGCATTTCATCATTTCTCACTTTGAAGTTTTCCTAGATCTGGTTCATCGCCAACTAAGAGTCACTATAGACTGCCAAATTCTCCACCCCAAGCTCTTTGGCTAGCTTTAGGCTGTTTGAAAATGCTTAGTATTCAACCTTGTCATTCAAGCTTTTAAACTCTAACCTGACAGTATACAATTTGATAAGGACCCTTAATCATGATTTCAACCCTTGTTCCTTCATCACACTCTGATCCATCCACCCACATCTCCCATTTCTTGCTAAGAGTGAGTTGCATCTCGTCTGAGGGGTCGACTAAGCAGCAAAATCTGTTAGAATTTGAGCATTCATGGCTTTTCTTAGCTCAAACTTCACTCCTAGTGCTCATATCCTTATTGCCTATTCTAACACCCTTCCAAAGATCTATGGTTTCTACAAGATCTTCCTTAGGGGGAGGTCAATCCTCACGATTATTTATGAACTTCAAGTTAATGCCTCGGCTTCTGAATTTACATATAGAGGGTGAGGTCATGTTTCTCAAGCTTTAGGTACCTAGTCTCAGCATCTCATAGGACCCTGCTCACATAATAGATGGGATATTGTTCCCTCACCTCATCTCTAATCAAGATTGCTACTATGATCTCCTTTATCATATAAAGTAGATATATAAGTCCTCCCCTGGCATAGTGATGTTTGGCAGGGGCAACACTAGGAGTTTTACAATTTATAAAACTCGACGGCTAATTCTACCCTGGCTCTAGGTAAGTGCACCTATTGTTTAGGTAGTATAGCAGTAACGAGGTCAATCCACAGAGACACCGATGCAAGTACTAGCTCAAACTTAAACTATTGTCTAGTTCACAATTAAAATTGATTAAGAACTAAAAATTAAAATTCCTAACTACTAACTACTTCCTAATGGGATAAATTCAAGAAAATGCAAGACT
>CAOJBK015851193.1:0-12013 GCA_948294925.1 Codiaeum variegatum | reverse complement strand
GAGAGGGAGTTTATCTTTGACGAAGAGTTCTTCAACTATAAACTCAACTTCTAAATCCTTGGGAAGGAGAGTGTGTGAAATCAAAGTCCAAATTAAATCCCTAAAGATCTTAAGTTCCTAAGCTAGAAGCTTCGCACTTGAGGAGATAAATAAAGTAGGGAGTTGATGTATTTGATACATTCCTTCCTTCTTTGTCATTATTGTATTTTGCACAATAATTGGTAGAGAATCCTTGATATTGAATATGGGTCCATCTTAGGGTTTAGTAATTTGTTAAAGTGTTTAAAGAAAATCTAAACATAACCATGTCAAAAATGTTTTGGCATGGTAAATGTTTTAAAAAAATTTTGAAAATAAAAAATCGAGTTACATCAAATTTTTTATAAAAATCTTTTAACTTTCACTGCACGACTCCATATTCATCCTTCACTCACAGCCATAAACCTCGTCTGAAATTGATCTGCCAACTGCTTGAATGAGATAATTGACTTGGAAGTGAGCTTATGATACCATTCTTCAGCTGGTCCCGACAATGTGGTAGGGAAGAGCCTGAACAACACGTGATCCTGATATGTCTGTGAATGTATCTCTGTTATGAACTTGTTCACATGTGACCTGGGACACGTCTTCCCACAGTAGTTGTCTAACCTCTATGGTTTTTCTAACCCTTCACGGTATGCCTGCCTCAAGATGGTATCTACCAAGGGAGATTCCATTGGAAGGTCTAAATCCATGCCTTTTTGTGTTATTCCCAGGTTCTCTAACGCCTTCTTAACCTCCTTGGCGACCACTGTGGCCAAGGGCGGTGTTTCCATAAAGTTTTGAGACTCGTCCTTTAGATCACCCCTGGTGTGAGTGGCCAACGCTGCACCTCTACGTCCCTCCTGTCTCTGAGCTCCTTCACCCTCAGCTGGGGGAGGAATGCTCCTAGACTATGCTTGTGAAAGGTGATGGGCCTATTGATGTAGGTCGGCCATCTCCCTCTGGAGATCCCTATACTGGTTGTACATCCTCTACATTACCACATGACCATTGAAATCGGGATTCTGACCCTGGTTGTGACCTGCTACACCCTGTGCTTGATTTCCTCCATTCACACCCTAGTTATTCTAGGGATTGAATGGAGGGGCTCTAGTAGGTAGGTTCAGTGGGGCACTCGTTGCTGGAGGATTCTGCCCTTGGGCAACTAGCATTGTCACTCGGGGAGCCTAATTACCCATCCCTGGCAAATCTGAAAATAGATCAAGTCCTCGATTCAAATTAATTCTCTCTTGATTACCTACCTGACCAACCATTACTTAACGCGAAGACAACGATTGACTCTGAAACCTGTCTACGCTCACCGCACCAATGATGTCTCTGAGCACACCTGGATTCCAAAAACTAACTCCAAAGCCAATCTGCAAAGACAAATAAAGACTATAGGGGTGCCTTGTCAGCAACCGCTCTAATGCTCAAATCAGTAATTAGCTATGAAGAAATTTTGTATATAGAGTTTTAGGATTTATAATCATTAACCTATTTCTTGTGACCAATATAAGTTTATATACTTGCTAGTAATTTCATGATTTTAGATATTAGAAAGATAATAAAAATCTATCTCTTAGTTGTGCTTATCTACATCTATGGGGACGAGCCTCTTAAGGATGAGCTTTTAGGGATGGGCTCCTCGTGAAGGAGCTCTCCTTCATTCGTCTGAAATCGAGGATTCGACCTCTTATGTCATATACAAGTCACTAATGTGGGTTGGAGTCATCCCAATTCCAGGAAGCGTTATCACAAAATATAAACCAGTTGTGACCAATATAAGTTTATGTACTTGCTAGTAATCTCCCAATCCTACAATGTAGGTTAATAGATAGATATTTCATTATTTTAGATATTAGAAAGATAATAAAAATCTATCTCTTAGTTGTACTTATCTACATCTATGGGGACGAACTCTATAAGAACGAGCCTCTTAAGGATGAGCTTTTAGGGATGGGCTCCTCGTGAAGGAGCTCTCCTTCATTCGTCTGAAATCGAGGATTCGACCTCTTATGTCATGTACAAGTCACTAATGTGGGTTGGAGTCGTCCCAATTCCAGGAAGCGTTATCACAAAATATAAACCAGTTGTAAACTAATTTTATTATAGGGGATACAGTAATAGTTCATTTATGATATTACTTATTGGAATGAACTTAAAATTGTAAATGGAATCATCCTTTAATAATGTACCACGGTCTATCTTGAGACAATTTTAGCGGGTTGATTTAGGATAAATTTATTCATGATTCCAATTTTTTTTTCACAAAGGAGTTAGGTGTCCCGAAAAGGGCTACAGCCTAATTCAAATTGATGAGGAGGTTGATCTAAGTGTTCATAGAATTGGCAAAGAATGAAAATGGCAGAATTTGTATTCAACAAGTTAAAAATGCAAAAGAAGAAGTGGAAGACAGCCATACCTGCAAATTTGTATATCTTTCGTCTTAGCATTTTAACAATTGGGGGTCCTGAAATTGTTTTTATTTTGTTCTTTTTTTTTTAATAGTGAGATAAGCTCACACTTGTCTGTCTTTAATATCTTTTATCATCATCATCACATGGAAACAATATATTGCTGGACACATATAATTTCAAGGTCCCACCTAGTAACCAACTCTTTCTTTTTTTCCTTTTCCAATTGGAAAACTTTTTTTTTTAAATTTATTTTTGAAAAAGAATTGAAAAGATTATTATGCACAAAAATTAGCCAATAGTAGAGAAAAGAATAGTACTTTACAAATTTAGAGAATTAAACAAATTAACCTTTGTTAAAAAAAATTAAACAAATTAACAAAAGAACACATTTTTATACTAAAAAGAAAAAATAATTAATGGAATTGCCATAAGCTTTTTCTTTTATAAGAAGAGTACAATGCTAACTTCTGGATTAGACCTAATTGACATATCAACTAGTAAATTGAACCACTAGACACTAGTGATGCATTAGCTAAAAAAAAAATACTAGTGGTGGCGAATGATACATAAAATATTCATATAAATTAGTACTACATTCTTTTAAGTATTGTAAAGAAATTTTAATAATAGGGTAAAAAAATTATATTAATAAAATTAAATCCTTAAAAAAAAGTGAAAACGTGTTTGAGGATTAGAAAAAAAGAAAAAAGCAATAGTTAGAGGGTTTGGGCACGGTTAACAAAAGCATAGAGAGGGTGCGGTGCAAAATCTTGCTGTGAATGTTGTCGTTTTGTTAAGCTCGGGCCGGATATGAAGAAGAAAGCCGGTGGTCCAATCAACGCTCTCCGCCTCTTTTTCTGACACCTAACGCCTATAGTTATATTTTATGACCTCACTCTTTGACTACTCAGCAAATGACACATCAATTATACGACACATTTATTCCCTTTCCCCAGCTTTTTTTTTAAAATACATTTTTATTTCTTTTATTTTTCTTCATTATTTAACTTTTATTCAACAAATGGAGAGTTATATTCATTGCAATAAAATTTTAGTTCTTCGGTGGGTGGAGTAGCCGCAGCAACATTGGTGGCAATAATTTGTTGACAGCAACGTTGTCAGTGTTTTGAGACACGTTGATCTTTGAGGAGGAAGACAAAGCAGGATATCAATATTTGGTGACATAAGACCTAGTTCAGTTGACAAAGTATTAAAAAAAAAAGATAGTTTTGGAAAGTTTGAATTTGTTCAAGTTCAAGATGTGATTATGCATGCATATATGTATGAGATGAAAAAAGTTTCACGATGACACACCAATATCAGGATTATGGTTTATGGAGCCGTAGGAAAAGGTCCTATATATTACAAGTTTGATCATTTTAAGATTATCAAGCGATTAAATATGTAATATACCTAACCATAAGTGAATCCAAAAGATTCGCGTAGGTCTAACAGTACGTGCAGCCTCATTATCCTAATTAACACGATTAGTGAGTACATCTTGGGCCGAATAATTTCGTTATCGGTGAGACAGTTCTCAAGAAGAAAGCTCACCTGATACTACTTTATATCCTAATTTTCTTAGAAATAAAAGAACATTTGAAGTGATGGATGAAAACTTTTTCCAAAAAATTTTAGCCAAAAGAGATTTTGTATCAAAGACAATCCTCATTTTAATTTTCTTTTGAAAATATAATTTTACATAAGTTCCCAGTGGAGTTGTAAGCCGTGAGGCCCCGTCTGAACCACCAATGCGCACCTTAAGATTGTTTTGCTTGAGGAAACCACTCTCCTTGTGTGAATTGCACGTTTGCGTAGTCTCACACGGAAGAACCCCTATGGTCCGTTTGGTGTAAAGTACATGTGTGTATTGTGAGTTGCCACTTAATTCTTTAGGAAATTGGTGTTTTCATAGTGATTAAGAAACCAATTGGATTGACTCCAAAAATAATTTGAGATTTGCCACAATAGAAAAAGTACTTTTCTCTATGAACCAAAACCGGATTCGAAGACTGTAAGTTTGGCTTTAAAATCATATTTAGAAAAAAGTTAATTTTCTATTTTTGGCTTTAGTGGTTCAGACTCAGTTTAAAACCCTTGCTTTCGTGTATACATGAACAAAGTAAAATGATGCATAGAACATATATAAGCAATTATAATATGATGCATGGCAAATAATAACCTGAATGGCAATTAATATGAGCGAGAAAAATAAAAAGGTGATAAATAAATAAATAAAAAGAATAAAAAGAGTCCCTCATGTAACCATGCTGGTACTAGGAATGGCACACACTCCCAAATAAAGGAAATAAATAATAAAGCATAAAGAAAAATAATTAAATTACATCATAAAATATTAAATTAAGGGGATCACTCCTCTACCCATAAGACGTGGGAATGACACACATTCCCCATTCAAACGAATAATGAACCATAAACTTAAAGAAATAATAAGAATCATAATGAAATAAAATTAAAAGAACTAAAGTGCAAATAACAATAAAAATAGTAACAAAAATGTAAAGAAGCCCAAGAAAGATTGATTAAATCATCAAAATTTTGGAGCGTGCAGTCCAATTAGATCTATGTTTTTTAGGTACTCAGATTAGTATTGTCAATTAAAATAATTTATGGTTGGAAAAGTAACACAATAAACACAATTTCAAATGCAAAAAGGTAAAATAAAAATATTTGTAGAGTTGGAGCCCTTATGTACAGGGCATATAGTAGCGTATCCCTTCAAATAGGAATCAAACTCCATGTCATTCTCTCTTCTTGCGCAGGGAGGGTGGTTGGTTGAGGTTGTTTGATAAAAGTGGATTGGTTCAGAAGCTAATTAGTTTTTAGACATAAAAAATAATTAACCAAATATTCTGTTAATCAAATTTAATTTTTTATTTTCAAAAAGGTGATTTTGATGGTGAGTTCCTAGTCAGGTTCAGGAAATTAAAAAGAAAAGAGAAGGGAATTTATACATTAGTTTTTCATCGGTAATGAACGGGGTGTTAAAACGATTTAACAAGGTCGGAGCTAGTCTCCACAATGAATAAAATATAACAAAAAAATAAAGAAAACAGAATAGAAACTATTTACTGTGTTTTGAGAAAAAGTGAAATCGAATTAGAAACTAGTTCTAATTGATTCAATTTTTTTGCATATTTTAAGAGTAAAAATTATCGGAGTTTTGGCGTCCCAGAAGTTTATTGAAAAGTGTGCCCAGTAGGATGTATTTATAGAGAAAATAGTTTGAAAATTCAAAAAAATCACGCATGAGCAGAGGTGTCTACGTATCAACATAGGACTTTGCTCATGAGTAGAAGGTTGTACGCATGCATAGAGTGCTCTTCTCATAAGCAAATTCTCTAGTTCATGTTCGGTTTGACACAATTTCTCTTCTTGATTAGCTCTTGAGTTGGGATTCTCTTATAAAGTGCTCAGTTGTGGTTTATGATCCTCTAATTTACTTTTTACCCAACATCAAAAACTTTTTTACATCTGATTCCATAGAGTAACTCTTATTGAGGTAGGCTTGGAGAGAATCAACGTTTAGAACCTCAGAGACACTATTATTCTTGTTTTTTTCATTCACCTCAGAATAAAAATCCAAAAACCATTTAAATTTCAAAATAAAGCAATAAAATCACATATATGATAATACAAAGCGTCCAAATAAAAGAAATATACAAAATAATTACTATTATTATTAAAAATAATAGGTAGCCAAGTTATTATTAATAAAAAATTACCATAATCTTATGGTGAATTTAAAAAACTAATGAGTTTTTAAATTTCTTTTTATTTATGGTGAATTTAAAACTCGATTGGTGTTGTCTTTTATAATTTTTCCTATAAGGAGTTTCTCTATTCCCATCCATTTGGAAGCTTTCTCATTATAGTGTGTTTTTCAATGGGCGACTCAATACTTCATTATTCAGCCTGGTGTTTAGAATGACTGCTTGAAGCTCATCAACAAACTCTACAATCATGCTCCTTTACTCACTCAACTTGAGTTTATTCTTGAGGATATTCGATACTTAATGTCTCATTTTATGCAGGTAATACATGTGCATAAATGTACTAATTCTCTTGCTCATATTCTAACTAGAAAGATGAATTTACCTCTTAAGTATGTACACAAGACTATTGTCTCCCTTGTTTTGCTACCGATGCTCATGTAAGAGTGTTATCATTGATGAGATAATATATTGTGCATTTTTCTCTGAAAAAATAACAGTTAGAAATGAAAATGTTCATATATACTCCCTAAAATAAAAAGAAACTAGATTTAATAGATTGTTGGAATTGTCCAAAATATTAAATGGATTAATTATTGAAATTTAAATTTATTAAATATTATTTAACTACTAATAATATCATATGTTTTTAGTTATAAATATTTTTTTAATAAGAATATCCTTTCATTTATTAAATCATATCTTTGGCGAAGGGTAAATATTGCCATTGTCTATTTTATTTTATTAGTTTGCTTATTCATGCTTAATTTTTGTAATTTGTCCATTATCTTTCGATTTTTTGTTTCATCGATGCCATTTCTAAAAGAATCCTCAGTAGAGTGCTGACATATCACTGGCCAATCACATAGGGTCTGACATATGATGACATGTAGATGGAGTAAACTACACCATAGCCCACTTTATTTAGTAGTTGTTACAATTTGCCTATTGAAGAATAGTTTGTTACAATTTTTCCACTAACTTTTGATTTTTGTTTCACCAATGCCACTTTTGATAAGATCCTCACCAGAGTGTTTTGACATGTCACTATCACAGAATATAGGATCTGACATATGCTGACACATAGATGTTGTATGGATGTTATCAAATTTTTACACGCCAGCCTATTGTTGGGAATTTTAATGTGAATTTAGAAAGAAAGAAAAACACACACAATATTTTAATGGTGGTTGATTCCACCCCTCTTCACTATTCTTAAAAGATTACAATTTTGGTGTTGAGCACCACCCTCTACCTCACAATAATTCTTTCAATACAACTCTAAATAAATCTCTCCATAACACTCCTATTTATAGTGCTCCATACCTCTCTCTATTGGATAAGGATTCTCATCTAAATACTAAAAAATTAAAATATGAATAAAATCAAAATAAGAATTCTACTCTATAAAGGAAATATTATCCTACAAAATTAAGGAATATTTTTCACACACAAATAAGAAAAAACTTTTTCAAAACCTATTAGCAGTTTGAGTCATAATCCCAAAAATCTCCACATTGACTCAAAATCTTACGATCAACAATTCGAAGTCTCTACCTTGTGTTAAATCTCTCGATCATGCTATCTTCATCCCTCAAACAATATAGGCAAAAGTCACTTTGAAAAGATGACTCAATTTTCACTTCATCTATTTTCCTATTTTCTCATTATGATGCCTAATAATTTTCTCATTCTTCATTACTGTGCTTCCCCACAACACATACATATTCTTTTCATTTCTCTTATCCTTCGTGATTACTAAATTCCCCTTAGTCACCTTTATTATGTCATCACTAGATTTGAAATTAGAATCATTCTTCTCTAACTTACCTAGGGAGATGAGGTTCCTCTTTAATTTTGGCACATGCCTTACATTGCTTAATCTTCTCACTATCCCATCATGAGTTCTCACTTTAACTTTCCATATTCCTTCAATTTCTTAAATTAATCGCATAAGCTAAAATGATGAACTTATTTTCATAAGACTCATAATTTGTAAAGCTCTCACGATTCGCACAAATATGATTGGAGCATGCTCTATCTGAGACCCATTCACCTTGATGCTTCCCTTCATCATCCTCCACAGCCATGAATGGTCCATATTTATAATACGAGTCACATAAACAAACATTTATTTCTCCCTTTTCTTAATTTCCTTTTCTAATTAGACATTTTATATTTTTTTTAATATAATCTTTCAACTCTTTACACATCCATTGAATATGCCCCTTCTTCCCACAATAATAACAATCTTTCTCACTATAATCATATCTAGGCCTAAATTGAAACCTAGATCTCCCTCAATATCCACCATTACCCTTTTTATCTTTACCACACCCTTGTGGTCAACCCTTCTCATCATCCTATCATTCTTTATAAGAATCATCATGGCCTCATCCAATGTGATCTTTATTTTTCCCATAAGTAAAGTTTGAACTATTATTCTATATATTTTAGGGAGTGATTCCAACAACAAAAGTGCTTCCTCTTGATCTAAGATCTCCTAATCTACATTCTTGAGTTAACACACTAATTGGTTGAAGATGTTGATGTGGTCTTACAAACTTGTCTATTTTTCTATCTTTAATTGATATAGTTCCCATCATTGGCAAAGTAAATTTGTCAAGGATTTTGACGCATAGACTTTTTTAAGTTTGTCTAACAACACTTTTAGGTCTGTCTCTTTCATGTAATTGTACTTGATTTCAGGGGCAATTGCTAATCGAATTATACTTACTGCTTTCTTCTTGATTGCGGCCTATTTTGCATCATTAAAATAGTTAGGCATTTCTTTCTTAAGAGCGTCATCTAGATTTTGTTGTACTAAATGGTCTTCAATGGTGTTCTTCCACACCATGAAGTTCATCTTACCATCAAAAGGAGGGATTTTTATCTTCTATGAATTCTCACTCATCTTTCTCCTAAAATCACAATAAACACACATAATATTTCAATGGTGGTTGAATCCACCCCTCTTCACTATTCTAAAAAAATTACAAATTTGGTATTAAACACCACCCTCAACCTCACAATAATTCTCTCAATACAACTCTAAATAAATTTGTCCCTAATACCCCTATTTATAGTGCTTTATATTACCTCTCTCTATTGGATAAGGATTCTCATCTAAATAGGAAAATACTAAAATATGAATAAAATCAAAATAAGAATTCTACTCTATAAATGAAATATTACCCTACACAATGAAGGAATATTTTTCACACACAAATAAGAAAAAACTTGCCCAAAATCTATTGGGATTTTACGTCATAATCCCAACACCTATCACATGGAATATAGAGATTTTACTAGAAAAATAAAATCTCCTCTACAAGAGTTATACGTGTTCCATGTAATTAACTAAAATAATTTTACTTTTCCCCTTTTGTCAAACACAACTATGAAAACATTTCCTCTTCTTCCTTTGCATACTTTCTCTCTCCTTCTCTTCTTTTTCAGTGATTCATACCCATATCTTAGTCACTATTGTCGATTCAAACAATGAGTTATCAATTATATTCAAATAACCAATATTGTAGTGAGTTAAAAAGAAATGAGATACAATTGATAACTTGTCATTTGAATCGACAATGGTTACTAAGATATGGGAGAATCGTTTATAAAAAAGTGACAAAAAAGGAGAGAGTGAGTATGTGAAGGAAGAAGATGAAATGTTGTGCACAGTCATGTTTGATAGAAGGAAGAAAAAGTAATTTTTTTAAAATTAATTACTTGGTACACATACAACTCATGTAGATGAGTTTTTCTTCACAAAAGCTCTATATTCCTCATGGCGAGCTAATGGGTATAAAATTGATGATGTGTTCTCGTTGCATATACGTATCATAAAAATTCAAATCCTATGTGACATGGCAGTGACATATTAGCAATCCGATGAGGGTCCTGTCGATCGTGACACCAGTGCAACAAAAAACAAAAGTTAGTGGACAAATTGTAACAAATTAATTTTGAGTGAGAAAATTATAACTAATAAAATTAAGTGGGTAATGGTGCAATTTACCTCATCTTCATGCCATTAAATGTTAGGCCCTATGTGATTTAGTAGTGACAAATCAACATTTCAGTGAGAGGCTTTATCAGAAGTGGTATCGGTAAAACAAAAATAAAAAATTAATTAACAATTTTTAATAAATTAATCTTGAATGAAACAAATCTAACATATATATATATATTGGATGGGGACATTGTTGTTTTAACATGTGTCCTCCATTATGATAAATATTAATAATAAAATAATAATTTTTAATTAATTCATCATAATACATTTGTTAGATACATGTATCATTATTTAATAAACTAATCATTATCTTTTAAATTCATGTATAAAAGATAATCCTATTAATTATTTTTGGATAAAAAATATTTAACTAAATAATACATATAATTTACTAAGAATGACAATAAGAAAGATATGAATAACTCATTATCATACTTAAGAGATGATGCGTCAATCCATACCCAATCAGTTTACAAACTTTAATGCCACACCCATATTTATAGAATTTTAAATAAAAGTGGATAACTTTTTATAAAATAGTTATCTAATTATTTTAAAATTTTATATAAATTTAATTATAATTTTATGATTACTAAATCAAAATAAATTATTTAAAGAGTTGATGTATTAAAAATATAAATAAAAATACTAAAAATTTTGAAAAGGTCAAAGTTTGTTTAAATAATCAAATACGATATATGAGATATATAATAATTAATACATCTCCCAACATTAAATTTTAAATATCTAATTTAAATAAAATATTAAAAAATATGTGTTTAAAGTATATTATTATTTTATAAATTTACTTTTATCTTTTCTCAAACTAAATTAAAAATATATATATTAAATAATTTTGTTTATATATATATATATATATAATAATAATAATAATAATTTTGTTATTATTTATTTATTCCATTTATAATAAACTATTTTTCTTTCTTATGTGATGCGTGATGTGCTTTCACGTAGTTTGAATGGAACTCATCTAATTTGATTGTGTCCATCTGTAAGACAGAAAGATGATCAAGGGTGGTCGGACGCATGTCCGGCAATAACCTTCTAACGGTCAAGTCAGTAACTAGAGGGGAGTTAAGCAAATGCTTTTAGAAATGGAACTGTGACTTTTTAGTATGTATATTTACACTTACTGGAATGAGATATTTTGAAGGCTATTTATATGGCTAAGTCCATGTGGCTGGGACACGTGTCCGCTTAGGGTAGGCTATCAAGTCCCCTTGATGGGACTGTGGCATGACTGGAGGGTTAGTTACTGATGTTGTCAGCTGTCTCTGTCAGACGTCCGAACCTTGAAGGCAAATAGGTCAAACTTCTTGAAGGTTCGGGGCTCGAGGAGTGACTAGTGCACTTGTAAAGCTCGGTCTAACTGTGAATCCTTAGTTGGTATCAAACCATACTGAAGCGAGGTCCAGGACCTTAGGTCGGTGTCGAACAGTATTAAGGTAGGGTCGTATCATTATGTAAATTAAAAATAGGTAACCACACACACACACATATATTCGTAATATAGGTAACAAAATTTATTAACAGGAAGAAACATAAGAAAATTATAAATAAAAATCACCCTTACAAAATAAGAACTCTCCCACTAAGTTGGAAGACCCATACCATCTAAGCTAAAAAATCAAAAACAATTTCTATCTCTATCCTTTAACTTGGATCCAAACAAATTAAAACATCTAAGTCTAATATTTACTTTAATCAAATGAACTATCTCATTTGGTGTACGCTTCTGATTCTGGAACACATTAAGATTCCTCGTTAGCCAGATACTATGCACAGCTGAAGCTACAACA
>CAOJBK015850816.1:0-10874 GCA_948294925.1 Codiaeum variegatum | reverse complement strand
TTTTTGCTGACGGAGGAAATACCGTCGCACTTTTCGGGTCAGTAAAGCACTGTTTAGCGTCAGTAACTTGATGTACTGAGGCCAAAAATCCTTGTACTGACGCCGAATTGGCGTCAGTAAAGGTCTTTTTGTTGTAGTGAGAGTTGCTGGAGCTGCTGTCTAGCAGCACTCTGTCCAGCAGTGCTGCTGGACAGTGCTATAATTTTGGTTTTTACTTCCACAGTGCAACTCCGTATTTGCCCTTCACCTTGGCCAAGGATTTGTGAATCGAGAACAACCAGAAGTCATAATACTCCTTCATTGTTTATCCAAGTTAATGAATCATTTCTTAAAGATTATTTATCTCAACATACCACTTATTATGGCCACCACATACCATATACCAATACATGGATAGCACCAGTATGTAAGCAATAACAAAACATAGCCACCAATATTTTAAATAATATGTCACCTCAAGTCTAAAGATTATATGCACAATTATGATCTAGATGATCAGACATTGACTAGTGAATAAAACCCATATTTCTATCATCTATTGTCACTGTTCGACTTACTCATCTCATAAGTGTCCACATGTTGTCACGACATCACATGTCTGTAGTATGAGACTTACAACCTCCAAACCAATAAGTATCTCATACTTATCATAGATTACAATAGAGGTGACAGTCTTTCCGAATTAATGACGTTCCTACCAATAATCTTATGACCATGAACTTACTTTAAAGTCTATGACAAAAAGAATTTGTCTCTATATTCCCAAACTCTTTGAGAATAGATTCTCATACATAGTACTTATGGAACATATATACATTAAATACTAAAATGAAGGAAATCATTTAAACGAAAATATGTACATTAACTGCCAATAATGGATTAAGATTATAAATATATATATTTAAAGTACAAGCTCTAAGGCATACAATCCTAACACAAGGATACTCTTGGAGATTGCCAAATTATCGGGAATAGGGCTGAGGAGAGTAAACCTCAACATCACCGTTCAAATTGAAAGAAGTGCTTACAGGCAAGTCTCAATCGGTGAGAGCACTTGCCTAAGAATCGGCCCACTCAAGGACAAGTGGAGTGGTAAGGGAAAGATTAGACTTAAAAGGAAAAAGTAAAGTCTAGTCAAGGCCGTGAGCTATAGGTTTTAGGATGTTGAAGTGATTGCTATGCACCATTCAGGTGGAGTAGAGAATTCTATCAATTCTTTATAGGAGATTTTGACGATGGTCCCGATGCGAAGGAATTGGCCATAAGTAGGATAAATTTTATCTGGGTCTAGAATATTGACATACTCGAGAAAGTAGGCCACCATCAAAAGTTGGACAACCCACATTGAACCCCTAAGGTAGGAAAAGGAAATCGCCTCGAGTCTACAAAGAATTTGGTTGAGACTTCTATACATATTGGAAAGAATGAGATAGCCAAGATCATACCTCGTCCCAGAAGCCAAGGCTTTAGCCATGTGAAGGTATTCTTTCGTAACCTTTACTGAGGCAGTATAGAATATATATTTACAAAGAAAGTAATGGAGAAAGGCTACATACTCCTTGGGAGAAGTATCTTTTTGATGGATTTGGATGTCTCGTAGAAGTGTTAGTATGAAGTCTATTGAAAAGAAAGAGAGGAGGAATCATCAAAAGGAGAAAGAGAATCAAAACACTTGCTAGAAATGGGGACCCTTAAAAGAACAACAAGATTGTAAAAGGTAGGGGTCATCATCCCAATTCTGGGGGATCAAAACAACAAGGTAGAGAAAAAGAGAGGGCGGTTAAATCGGTAAAGGGCCCAAACACATTTCCAAAATCCCATCTATGCCCGCATCAATCCAAATTTTATGAAATGAAGGTTTCATCCTATATACCAGGATCTAAAATCATTATTATAGAAGGGTCAGGTCATTACCATGGGCGACTTATCATAACCCGTGACCAAGTTTTCATGGCTAATCCTATGTGGACTATCGTCCCCAAATAAGAACTTGGGAAGGGACTCTAATGGAGAGCCACAACAAGGAACTATTGCGTAACTACTAGAGTAAGGGACTAGTACTTGGTTGACAACCTCTTCAGTGTTGAAGAGATCACAATGAACCTGAATTAGATCGACAGTTGAGGTAGTCTTCTTGGACTTAGTCATTTTTGGAGAGATTATTTTGAGCATCCAAAAATAAGAAAAGAAAAGTTAGCTAAGCCCTAGCGGATAAGAGTGAAATCTCTACACTGTAAAAGAAAAGTTAAAAGCGAGAAAAGCATAAGTAGAGAGCTTACCAGGAGTAAAAATCAACTAGGTTACCCAAAGAATGTTTTTCCACGTTAATGGTAAGAGATGAAAGAAATGACTAAGGCAGAAACATATATACCCCCATTAATGGAGTGACCTTTCCACTTCCCGAGGTAAACTTTTAGGTGGGAAAGGAGTTGAAACTTCAAAAGTTGAAAGGACAACTGACACGACTGCTAGGGCACCATTGATTAACCCTCAGCCAATATCTAAGCCACTGTCAATGAAATGTAATGCAACAAACCACCCAGTAAGGGCGATGCACGTGCATCCCTAGTCAAGTAATGACAAGGAGTCTCGACAAGGGATGCAGGGGACATTATTAACACTGACCTAATATCCAAACCTAAGAAAGGCTATCTCAAAAGGCCTTAATAAGGAAGAGCCCTATAAGACACTTCCTAAAGCCCCTGGGGGAGTGGAAAGAGGGACCCCAAGCCGAAGGACCAACCCCATGGTGAGGACCCTGAATTAGAAGGCCCAAAAATAGCTCCTACTAAATCATCTTACACAAGGCCTTCTTCCAAGCCCTTCAGCAAGGCCTAAGGTCGCTAATGAGCCAAGCCTTCACCTAGACCTCCAAATTTGTGCCCCTGGGCGACACGTCTAGCCCAGAGCTTGAAGAATGCTCCCTAAGCTTTCCTAGGCTGATATCGACCCAAATCCATTCTTCAAGGATATAGCTCATGATGCGCCAATATTGAAGCCCTTGCTTACCATCAAAGGTCCATGGCCGAAGGTCAAAGTTCAAAGGGAAAATCTAAGCTCAAGCCCACTCCAAAGGACTTTAAGGCAGGTCTTCACCGCCTTGGAAGAAACTATATAAGGGACGTAAAAACTTAGAGTTAAGGAGCCGATTATCAACACACAAACTTTATATCTTTGTTTCGACAAACCCTAGTTTAAATTAGCATAGTCTTTCTAGTCCCTGAGATTGTTGCTGTATCACCTGGAATGATGACGACTTCCTACATCACCACTAGTTGAAGTGGTTGACGACTTTTGCCTAGATATCGAACTCATCTCCTCCGGATCAAGAGCTCTCAATGACGGTATTGCCTATATCCAAGAGAAAAAGATTCATTCAAAATACTAGAAGCGGTGACTAACAAAGACATCCAAGCAAACTCTAAGAAATAAATGATTTTTAAGTTTGCGGATTTATTGGGATTAATACTATACTATCTTAGTTATCATATCATTGATTTATACTTATCCAATTTAGACCAGTACGCAAAACTCATGATATTGATTTTATCTTACGGAAAACATATAGACCGCTATACCTATGAGGAGTGCGCCTTGCTATCGGTAAACCAAATTTGCCCAAACAGGTTGAAATTTTAACCGGTCGGCGGGAACAGGTTTCATAAACCAACCTTCTCCCCTAGAGAGAACTTGTCTCCAAGAAAAACAAAAACAAAACCAATAAAACCCAGAAATTTCATTCCGACGCTGAAACGCACCCCCCCTCCGCTGTGTCTTCATCTTCCAATCGGCGGTGGCAGTCTCCAACCACTTCTCGACAAAGTCCTCTAACTTTGCCTCCCGCGCACTTCGCCCTCGCTACGCCACCAACGGCCACCCTCCTCAATCCTCAGCCAAAGACCGAATCCATAAAAATAATGCCGAAAAGGAAGGCAAATGGTTCACTCTTCCACCTTACACCTCCACAATTAGCGGCTCCGTCCTGGGAAAAGTGTTACCAGGAAGCTTCTCAGCTAAAGCAGCCACTCAAACGACGGCTCTCAAGTGGGTCCTTCTTTGCTGTCCTGAACTTCCCAGGATACAGAAACTCTTTGGCTTAAGACAGGTGTTCTTTTTGAACTCAATTTTGATGAATGTTCATCTAAAGTGTATTTATGTTTTGTTTGGTCACAGGTTCGAAGAGAGTTTTGCAATGTTGGTGATTAAGAAGAGGAAAAACGGCTTAAAAGGGAATTATGAGAATTTGAATTGAACATTATGTTGGTGTCTTATAATTTTTATGCAATCCAAATTCACATTCATTTGTCCTTTTCTGAAATTTGAAATTACTGGAAGGTGGCAGCTAAGGACTTGATGAGTGTAGGAGATAGAATCTATCTTCCTATTACTGTTCAAGAATCGCTCTCTCTGAAACAACACAACCTTTACAATGAACAAGTAGTAAACTTTATTCGTAGCCTCGAGTTGTATAAGGTTGTTAACTTTGACTATTCTAGTTCGAGATGTATTAAGATTGATCATTGACCCATATTTGGAATGATTTGCCCTTTGGAAATAGGATGAGGCCATCATTGTTATCAATAAACCTCCTGGATTGCCTATCCAGGTGAGCTACAGTTTGTATGCTCCTCCTTGATTTTTTTTTTCTCTTCTTTCGATCGTTGGGTAAAAGTCTTTTTTCTTTTGGCAATTTTAGTTAAGGGTGGCATTGGCATCAAAACAAGTTTAGATGAACTGGCTGCAAATTGTCTATGTTATGACTACTCAGAACCTCCTAGGCTGGTGAGTTTGTGATGAATCTTTTTATTATTTAATTTCAATTTCTTACAGCTATTTCATCTTCAAGTGTGTTTGATTCTATTTTTTGCATGGAAATTTTTCTATGGGAGGCCAAAGTTCTTATCTTAGTTTATAGTTAACATTAGATTTCTGTATAGAGAAAATTTTCATCTAAAATAAAGAGGCTAACAACAATATCTACCCAAACTTTTATAAAAATTTGTGTATTTTGGAGATCACTTGGCCACCCTCTGTCCCCTTCTGGCTCCATGTAATTTTTGAATGCCATGTGGAAATCAAATTTGGACATTGTGTGATGTGGCATTGATTGATTTTATGATTAACTAAAAAATAGAATTAAGTAATAAGAACAGCAAATAATGGAAAACTTTCAAACTTTATGTTGCTCAAACAGTCTGCTATCCATTATTTTCCTATAATAGTTAAGTCAATAGAAAGATTTGTGCTTTACATGAATATTCTTCTAGATTGTACATATATTACGCCAGATGCATGACCAAGCGTTTTGTGTATAAGGTTCATAGACTTGACAGAGATAGTAGTGGCATCTAGGTGATGGGAAGGACGCAAACTAGTACAACAGTGTTGCATTCTATCTTCCGTGAGAAAACTTTTGCGGCATCCAATGAGGTGAGAAATTGGATGCTCTATAGCCTTTTTCCTGCTTTTGCTTCAATATGTTATAAGAGAAATGGAGGTTCTATTATTTTACAGGTTAACAATGTTTGTTTTCTTTTTCTAAGGATGTTGGTGACAGAAGAAGGATCTTGCAAAGAAAGTATTGGACCCTTGTCATTGGGTCCCAAAGAAATGGTCTAGTTTGAATAATAAGCAGTATTCTATTGTTCATATAACTTCAATTATGTAGCTCTTGCCTTGTAATCTGTGGCTTGATACGGGATACACATGGCTGGAGCTATCACCTCTCACTGGTAGAAAGCATCAGGTGTGAATCATAATCAAAAACTTTCTGGCTGTTATTTCTTCCTTCTTTTTTTTTAAACGTTCTTGCTGCCCAAGTTCTTTTTTACCAACAAAGCCCGGACACAACAGCCTTGTGTACACTGTGCTGAAGTATTGGTGACACCAATATTTGGAGATTACAGATATGTGTGGCAAGCTCACAGAAAGCGGAAACATTTCTCATGGTCTGGCTTTGACAAAAATGAGAAAATGCCTTGTGGAAAAATGCTTCCTCTTGGAATTGATTTGGAAAGTGGAAGCATCTGCGAAAAGCGCCCTTGACTGCATCTTCACTGTAAGCGAATGGTTTTACCTGATGTATATCAAGCTTTACAAGGTATGCAAATGTCATCAGATTATGATTTTTCAAATCTCAAAAGCATCGAATTGGATGCTCCTCTGCCATCTTACATGCAAAAAAGCTGGGATATATTGAGCTGCCTTGCAAACTAGCATCTTTCAACTCTTGGATCTGTCATGATTAAGATTTTTACTTGAATAGAGTGATAAAGGCTAAGGTAACATGATGGGCTGACAAGGTTTAATGTGTTTTCAAGCTTGTTAAAAAAGTAATGTTGAACCAGGCATCTATTAATTTGGGGTTCCCCTAATGACCCAATACAATTTGAAGTCAGTTGCCTTGATACTGCTGAAAGCAGATTAGAGTAATTAGCTAATGCTGAAATGTGATGCTTAGAAAATGCCTTTCAGACGTTGTGAAGTTAGTGTCAACAAGAAATAAGTTTCTAAACTTGGATTATGAGTCAGTTGCAATGGAGTTAATAAATAGCAAAAACCCCTGGAATTGTGTTGGAGGTTACTTCTGATATGGAGAAGAGGAAGCACAATGAGGTGTAAACACATTGTCAAGAGCAGCCACTGAGTTGTTAACGTTATGTACTCCTTGTTGATCATCATCTGCAATTGGGGAATTTTGGTTTTGATCTACTTGTCTACTAGTATTCGATGCTGAAATATAGAGCAACTCTCCTTTCTCTCCTTTTTTGTATCAAAAAAAATAAACGCGTAAGTTACATTTATTTTGGCCATCTCGCTCAGATTACTCCGCTTTTCAGTTTAAAATTGAGGTTTTTTTTTTTTTGAAAGCAATTGGTTTTTCTATTACTAAAATAGGCTAATAGCCTTCCACAATATAAATACAAATACATGATTAATTAGTGTAATAAGTACATATTCGATGGATTCATTTAAATTTATTTTAAAAAAATCTAATTATAAAAATATTATACTATGTGACAATTTTTGTGCAAATATATATAAGAATAATTTAGGGAAAGAAAAATTGACACCATGTCGTTCGTTTAGAGATATTTTTCATTATCAAAGAGAGAGAACGAAGTTTATAGGAAAAATGGCCACAACAAGAGCCCATTCAAATTGAAACAAACACCATCTCACCAGCTTAAAAAACAGAGTATACACTTGAAAAAAAAACACATATTTATTGAGTACATGTATATAAATGGATGTTGATTTAGGTTTGTTCATGGATCAAGCTTGCTGCCTGCAACATCTACAACAAACCTATATCTGACATCGTTTTTCTCAAGCCTTTGGAAAGCTGTGTTTATGTAATCCATTTTGATAACTTCAATCACTGAAGTTAGTCCTTTTTCTTTGCAGAATTCCAGCATTTCCTCTGTTTCTTTCATGCTTCCTATGAAACTCCCTGTAATTGTCTTTCTCCCTGTATCAAACCACAGTAAATTCAGATTGTTTTTACCATTTCAGTCAAGAATTCACTTAATTTTACTTTTACCATTAGCCAGTCTTAAGTGTTCATTGGGAAAAAAAAGAATACGAAATGTTAGCATTTAATTCTTTTGGAGGCAGAGAAAAAAACAGAGCAGGCAAATATCACCAAAATAAAGCTCAATTAGTCAAAAAGAAACGCCTATATTTAGATAGAAATTCATTAAAACACCAATTAATTATTTCTTTTTTTTTTCTTTCAAAATTTGCAGAAAGATAGAAAGACTCACCAAGCATGACCATAGGTGTAAGAAATTGCAAAGGAGTATTAATAACACCCATCAAAATGAGCTTCCCATCAAGTTTGAGCAACGAAAGATAAGGCTCAAGAGGATGATGAACAGGCACTGTATCAATTATATAATCAAGTGAATCAGCAGCTTCTTGCATTTTAGTTGAATCTGAACTAATCAAATAATGATCAGCTTCAAGATGTTCTAATGCTTCTGTTTTCTTTTTATCAGAAGAACTAATCACAGTGACATGGTGTCCCATTGCCTTTGCTATTTTGACACCTATGTGGCCTACTCCTCCAAGTCCTAATATCCCGCCTCTTAATCCAATCTTTTTTAATCCAAAGTGGCTAAGTGGGCTATATATTGTAACCCCAGCACACAGTAGAGGTGCTGCTTGTTCTGGTGACATCCCATCTGGTATTTTCACTACAAACCTGAAAAAATTCAATTTGTAGATTAATACAAAAAGGAGAAATGTTCTTTTTTTTTTTTTTGTTAAATAAATAAAGAAGGAAAAGATTACTTTTGATCAACAACCATGGATTCAGCAAATCCACCCTGGGTTGGTCTGCCATCTGTGTAGACATCATTATAAGACCAGATTTTCTTGTTGCAGTATTGTTCAATGTCAGCTTGGCATGGCTGACAATTCCTACAGCATCCAACAATAACTCCAACTCCAACAACTTCTCCTACTTTGAACTTTGTAACTTGTGATCCCAACTCCACTACCTCACCAACCACTTCATGCCTAATCATTGAGAGATCACAGCAGATTTAGATTCTTTTACAAATTAAAACACTAAAGATTCAGAAAGAGATTAATAGTAATACCCAGGGACCATAGGATAGCGAGACATGCCAAGATCATTTTTAACTTGATGAAGATCAGTATGGCAGATTCCGCAACAAAGAACCTTCACTAAAACATCATCTGGGCCTGTGTTTCTGGAGAGAAAAAAAAATGAAATTAAACCCCAAAAACAAATTATTGGAAAAAAAGAAAAATTGATTCATTCAAGAATTACCTAATAGTATAAGTATAAGGAGCAAGAACCGCAGATGGGTCAGTTGCAGCCCATCCTACAATGCTTCTCTCAGTTTCAAGGCTAACCATTTTTGTTGTTTATTTGTTTTTTTTTTAAAAGTAGAAGATATGCTTTTGTGGTGGTGGGATAAGAGCAGAGGACACGCATTCTAGGAATAAAAATAGAAAGAGTTTTGTTTGTGAAAGTGACAGCTTACTTGGCGAAATGGGACAGCTGAACAGTCAGCTAGCAGTTGTTGAGTTCGCGGTTGGTGAAATAGTGTATTTATCCCCTGCTTCCCATAACCACCTTACTCTCTGTCTCATTATCTTTTCCGAAAAATACCCCAATTAATTTTTTTTTCTCTAAATTTAATAAGATGAAAGGCTAAATTGATTTTTAAACTTATAAATATCACAATATCAATAAAATCTTTAAACTTAGCTCACTGTTTATTCAATAATTTATTATTATTATTATTATTATTATTATCTTTTGGCTCGTGCTCTGCACGATTTTTTTTTTATTTTCATACAATATATATTTTAATAAATTTAATTATATATTTTTATAATTTAACTAATTTATTTAAATATATTATAAAAATTTATAAAAATATTTATTTCAAAATTAATTTTTAATTATTTATTTATAATAACATTTCAATATTCTTATACTATCTTTTTAATATTTTAAAATATGTTAATTATTTCGTTTACAATAATATTCTAGTATGAATGTTTTATTGAACATAAACATATAAATTATATATAAAAAAAATTCTTTGGCAAAAAAAATTATATAAAAAATTTAAAATTTTATCAAATATAATTTAATAAAAATATATAATAAAATATTTAAAATTAATAAATAAACTATGCTATAAAATTGAATCTCTCTTTTAAAAATATAAAAATAATATTATTTCACCAACACAAAATTTCATATTATTTGTGCAGTTTTATATATAAATAAATACACTTCATATATATGTAGAAAGATGAATATGTTGGTGATTTGAGTTATAAATTTTACTAATTAATAGTAATTAAAATTTTCAATTTTCAATTTTGAGAGCTACAACTTCTGATTATGTATTTCATAGTTATATCGACCATTTATTTTTTAATGATCATATACAATTATTTTCAAATGGTGATAATTAAAAATTAAGATGAAAATAATATATTACATCATAGTTAAAATTTTACTAGAATATAAGCAATTGCTTTTTCAATTTAATATATAATGTGTGTGCATTTCATATTGCAATAATCTGATTATAATTAATTAATAAAATGATAAAATTTTTAATGATAAATATAAAAAATAACAAAAGCATTTTTTAAAATTGGCAATTTAAATGGTGTTTGGTAAAATTGAAAAAATTAAGTAATAAATTTTAAGTGTTGAGTAAAATAAACAATGTAATTTTTAATGGTAATAATATTTATAAACTTAATCACTTATTATATTTAAAATAAAATAAGTTAAATTTTTATTTATCATATTAAATGAGTTTTTATTTTATTCAAACTTTTAAAATATAGTTACCAAATGAACGTGAATAATTAAGCGCTAAAAATTTTAATTTTAAGTGTTATTAGTAGTATCAAACTCTCATCTAAAACTTGATTATGAATTATAAATAATATATGAATGCATTTTTTATTAAATAAAAATTGATGAAATATGTAAAAATTGAAAAAGAAAAAAAAACAATACTATTGTTATAATTAAGGGATTTTTTTTTCAAAAATTATAAATAAAAATGATAGTAATTGACCTATCAAATATTCATATATGTATGTTGTAAGTAAATGATATATATTACAATTTTTTTGAATTACAATACTTATAAATTTAATATTTAATTTTTTTAAAAATTTTAAATTATAATTATATAAATTTTTAATTGTTTAAATTATAATAATTACATAATTAAGAATAATTATATTATAATTTTGGTTATAATTTATTTAAATAATATTAAATTAATATTTGTTAATAGTATAGTTGATATATAAACTAATAGAAAAGTATTATAAAAAATGCACTATTGCTACTTATTTTT
>CAOJBK015850656.1:0-10575 GCA_948294925.1 Codiaeum variegatum | reverse complement strand
ACCATTGTCTAGTTCACAATTAATCACAGATTGAGAATGGAAAATTAAAATCTTGATTCCTAACTAAACCTAAGGGATAACTTCAAGAACTTGCAAGACTAAGGATTAAACAAATATGAAATAGAGAATCTACCTAGACTTCGACTCGTACTTGAATATATTGCATATATGACCAACAACTCAATGAAAATTCAAGGGAATTAATAAGTGGATTTTCACACAAAAGGTAAGTTTGAATCTTTCTCAATTAGACAAACCCTAATTCCTAAGTAAAGGTTGGGAATCTCTTTTTATAACTAATCAAGTAGGAACCACATTAAAAATAAGTGAAATAGAATATAAATCGTAGGAGTCCATACTTCTATCTCTAGTAAGCATAGAAAACCTAATTGCTTTTGAGTGTTCAAAACCTAAACTTTCTATCTCTAGTAAAGAATAGGCAACATCACTCATCTATAAGTATGCAATTGAAGATGAAAAAGTGCACAATATAAATCAAAATCAATACTTGAATAAACCTTTGAAATTTATTGATTGAAATAGTTAATCAATCTATATAAAACATCAAATACTCATCTAATCTAGGTAGATTAGACAAGTTTAGTTCATAACAACAAAGGAAAAATAAGAAATCAAAAGAGAAAGAAAATAAATCAAAGAACTCATGATGAACTCTAGCTTAATCCTTGAATTCCAATGACAATCTTGTTTAATCTTACCTCCAATTATGTTTCTCCAGCTCTAATATGCTCTTTTAATCTGTAAACTCTTGGTTCTTGGTGGCTATGAGTGAACCCTAAACCTAAAATCCAAGACAATACAAGACCCTTCAAGAGAGAGCCTCCCACAGAGAGAGAGTCTCCAAAACTGAGGGAGAGAGCCTCTAATATAAATGATGTCCTTTTATAGTTCTTTAAGGCTTATTAGGGTTTAGATAGGTGCAAGCATAGATTGACCAATTTTTGCCAAGTCAGATAAGTTAGATTGGTACCCAGAATCAGATGTCTAAATTTTGAGCAAATTTTGGATATCTAGATAAAAGAATTAGACTTTTTAGTCTTCTTAAAAGTTTTAGGTATTTCTCTTATCTTTCCAAGGTACCTGAATCACCTCAATTGGAATTCTATAGCTCGAGTCATGCTTAAAATACCAATATAGGGTCAGACTAGCCAAAATTTTGCAGATTGGACAGTGAGCTCCCACAGACCATGGGAAGTTATAGTTTCTTCATTTTTTTAGAATTTCTCATAGTCTGGCTCACAGGCCATGAGCTAGATCGTGGGGCAGATCTGGGACTTGATTTTTCGCTCTATTTTTTCACATTTTCTTCGTGTTTCCAGCTCGAACCTTGAAGTAGTTCCTTCAAGCTCCAAAATTCAAATTAATTACTTAAAAATGGCTGAAAACACTTGAACAAACATATTAAATTCAATTTAACAAGTAAAATCATCAAGAACATGAGATAAAATAATGTATAGTTTGCTAGTTATCAGGAATCCACCTAAGATGTGTAGATGAAGAAGAAGCCCTTTAAATCTTGGAATGGATCCATGGTGGGGAAGAACGAACTTACATGAATAGATGAGCATTATCTCAGAAGATAATGAAGTAAGGCTATACTGGCCAGAAAAAATATTACATGTAGTTTGTTTAGAAATGTCACACTTATCAAATGTATGTGAAACTCCAAAAGCTTCCTCCATCACCTCTCACTCTAATCATTACACCATGGCCCTTCTTTGTTTGGGGCACTAATGTAATTGGAAAAATCACCCCGAATTCCATTGTTGAACATGAGTACATTCTAGTTGCTACTAACTACTTCACCAAGTAGGTTGAAGCTGTACCCTATCAAGTCCTTGATTCCAAACAAATTGCTTAGTTCTTTAAAACAAACATCGTTACTAGATATAAGGTTCCATCCGAAATCATTTCACATAATGGCTCTCACTTACAAAAAGAGTTTGCATTTTGTTGAAAAAAAAAGGAAGGATCAACATCATAAGTCTTCTCTTTACAGACCTCAAGCCAATGGATCCATAGAACCTGCCAACAAAGCACTTAATAAAATCTTACAAAAGATGGTACTAATAAAACAATCTAGCACCTGCACTTACCAAATGTCCATCTTGGGTACAAAACTATACACAAAATAACCACAAAGGTAATTCCCTACTCATCAGTCTATGGAATGGAAGAGTCCTACCCATAAAATTAGAAATTTAATATGTTAGAGTCCTTCAAGAAATTAAAATCAATGTACTTGATTAGGATCAAACATACTTTAATCAATTCAATCTCATTAACAAGTAGAGACTAAAAGCCCTTTAACAAATTTAGAACTACCATTTGATGTTGGAAAGTCATTTCAATAAAAAGGTCTGAATCATAACCTTTGTGAAGGTGACCTTATTCTCAAAGAAATTAGACAACCGACACAAAACCCCTGAGGAAAATTCAGACCTCCTTGGAGGTCTCCCTACATCCTCAAAATGATCATGACTGGCAGAGGTGTGATCCTGATGGACATCGACGCAACAATTCACACATCCAAGCAATCTAGATCAACTTAAGAAATACTACATTTAATGTTCCTATTGCATGAACATGCATATTATGTTATCATTCTATAACAAGAACTACATGAACTTGATTCTCTAAAAAAGTATCGTATCTATTCTCAAAATGTCAAAAGCCTATTATAAGGAGATACATAGGTAACCCTCATGGATGTGTTCCAAATCATCAAATAAAATTCAATGTTTTAGCATCTTCATTTTCATATCATTCATGCTCTTTGATTTGCATACAAAAGTAAAATTAAAAGAAATAAAATATAAAAAATAAAGAAACCTGCTAAATTTAAAACTCAAAAGGGTGGCTTAGGTAAAAATTAGGGAAAATAGCTTGCTACATCGAAAACCCAAAAAATGGTGGTTTTAAGCAACAATCAAGGTAGCATGCTAAGTTGAAAACCTAAAAGAATGACTTAGGTAAATTTAAAACTAAAAGAATAAAAAATAAAACAAATGCCTTTTATTAAAATCTTATCATTTCTTGGCACATCAAGTCCAAAATCGAAAAAGAACATATGAGATAAAATGAAAAGGAAACTAGATGTGCCTAACCCTCAATTTCAATTAGAATAGCATAACGTTTATGCTTCTCCTTCCATCAGTATGCCTCAATCTACTAAGCCAAATACTTAGGCATCTTCCTATAATCATCATTAGACTTCTAGTCCCTATGTCTTGAACTCGAATTAGAAAGATGACTTTAGCCGCTCAAGTTGTCACCAAAGTAACCTCAAAAAAGCACCATCTGGGGACACACCCAGATCATATCCCATTTGAAAAAGAGCCTTGATAAACTAGAAAAGTCACCATCCTCAAACCCCATCAAATACACATGGCATAAGCCTATGGTCCTTGTAATCAATTACTCAATCCTATACCACTTAGGCCTCTAAAGTAAATCATCAAGTCCTAAGTCAAGCAACCAATTAGTCCACTCTTTTCCAATAACAAGTTGAAAAGCAATCATTTTAGTGAAAACAATCCAAACAATCCTTTCTTACAAGACTGGAGATAATCTTCAGATGATTCCCTGGCCAAATTTGAAAGGCACAAACAAAATCAGAAACATGCCCTTAAAACTAAAAAAGGGAAAAACAAAAGAAAGCTTACCTATAGTAAGATGAGGCTAATTCTCTAAGTCCTCTAGAACCATAACATCAGTTGAGACTCATCATTGTGTCAACCAAGATAATGGGTTTATAGACTTTTCTTCACCCATCTAGGTTATCAACTCAGCCATCTTTGTATCACCCTAACTGGTTGGGCTAATAAATAAATGTACAATTGTTAAATAAAAGGCAAAGACCTTTAACCTCCTCTCAACATATTCAATGCCCTTCAACCTATCATCCTTAAAGAACATCATGGTCATGAAAGATATTTCAACCCATTCATCCACAACAATAACAAAAGCATCATTTATAGATAAACTAAGTAGGTACTTGAAAGAGTTAAAGTACCCAACCTTCTTAACTAGAATAGCAAGGTTAGCCTAGCGGTCAGACCCTAGCAAAACAAAAATTCCTTAAAGGCAACTCTCGTTCATGCCTATACCAAAATGAAACACATGATCTATAGGATCCTATAGCGTGATATAAGCCTTCAAAATTACCCAATCAATATTTAC
This sequence comes from Codiaeum variegatum, assembly GCA_948294925.1. NCBI lineage: Eukaryota > Viridiplantae > Streptophyta > Magnoliopsida > Malpighiales > Euphorbiaceae > Codiaeum > Codiaeum variegatum. The sequence continues at coordinate 6,372 of CAOJBK015850656.1, read as the reverse complement.
TCCCTTAAATGTGGGCAACATACTCGTGCCATATCTCCCGAGGTTGATCCACTCCACTTTGTTCATACTTTTGCACCAAGCATGCATCATGAAACTAAAATGTAGCTCCATTACTGGGAGAACATTCTAAAAAATAAGCTTTTCTACTTTAGAAAGGACTAAAAATAGCTTTTTCTACACTGTAAATTGCACATAAGACTTATGACTAACATAGGCATGTTAATTGAGACAAAATGGTTGCTGAGGTGCTGTGGGGCCTACAGGGACCCTGTAATGCCCATAGACCACCTTGTTAGAGATGTATGCCATAGAGAATAGTACATTGTATATGTTTGTAATCATAATTCTCATAATGGCAATTTAATATATATATTTCATTTAATGAATCATTCATTTTAATGTTAAAATATATATATGTTCCATAAGTCTTATGTAAGAGAATCTATTCTCAAAGTTTCTGAGAATATGAGTGATATATTCTCTTTGCCATAGACTTTAACGTGTGTTCATGGTTATAGGATCATTGGTTGGAACGTCATTAATCCAAAAGACCATCACCTCTGTTGTCATCCATGATAAGTATGAGATACTTATTGGTATGGAGGTATTGAGTCTCATGCTATAGACATGTGATGTCGTGACAACATGTGAGCATACTTATATGATGAGTAAGTTGAACAGTGACGCTAGATGATAGATATATGGATTTTATCTGTTAGTCAATATGTTATCATCTAGATCATAATTGTGCATATAATCCTTAGACTTGAGGTGACATGTTATCTAGCATATTGGTGGTTATGGTTTGTTACTACTTACATACTAATGCTATACAAGCATTGGTATATGGTGTGTGATGGCTATAATAAATGATATGTTGAGATAAATGATCTCTAAGAAAGGATTCATTAATTTAGGTAAATAAGGAAGGAATCCTATGACTTCTAGCTATTATTAATACTCAAATCCTTAGCCAAGGTAGATAAGATTCACCAGAAAGAATTTCTAATTAGAATCTGGTTTATTGAGAACTGAAATCGGATAGAAGTCATATGATCTAGCATATAGGGTTTGACTAGTCCAATACCGTAACTAAGATCGTGAATCCGTAATGAAGGGATTCAAATGCACGATACTTATGATCGAAAGGTCCATGGAATGTCACAGGCATGATCACTGACATTCATTTCTAATTAGGTAGTCATGATATGTTATGCTAGGCATAACTCACGACTTATGGGGCTAGGTGTGAAATGGGATTACACACTTAGAGAAAGAAAAGAGTTTTTCTTTATCCCATTACTAATTAGAACATGAACTTAGTAAGTCACACACCATAAAGCAATTCTCATAGCTTGGACATAAATTATATTAATATTTAATTAAAGAGTTTAATTAATTATCAATAATAATTGAGTTAAACTTGCAATTAAATTTACAAAGACCTTAGCATGTCTTGAAGTTTAATTCATAAAGGATTATTTCAATTAAGTCATAATTTGTATGAGATACAAATAAGCATGATATATTGAAATGGTTTTTGACAAATAAAATAATTAGGCATGAACATGAGATGTTTAGCCTAATCCATATTATATGTGGTTAATTAATGATTAGTAAGGATTCCTACTAACTATAGTCTTAATGTGTTTGATTAATTGACTAGTCAAATGGTAAAAAAAAAAAGCACATTTCCTATTCTCCTCCTCATTTTGAGGAAAAGTGTTAGAGAGTGTGGGTATAAGATTAGGTAGGCTTTCATTTTTATTAAAAAAAACACATTTCCTATTATGTTCCTTTAAGAAAGTCGTATGGAGTTTCACATGTCCAAAACCAATCCCTACTCTCAAGCACTCAAATAAAGGAGCAAGAACCAAAGTTTTGGACAACCAAAGAGAGGGGGTTCAAGCTTCTTGAAGAGTGAAAGAGATCAAGCTTTGGGAAAGCTTCGGCGTGTCTCAAGATAGATGCTTCACACTTGGGGAGCTAAATGAAGGAGGGAGTTGAGGTATTTGATACTTCTAAACCTTCTTGGTTAAATTTTGTGTTTCGCATATAAATTGGTTATTGTATCCTTGGTTGACTTATTGGTCCAAACTCTAGGTTTAGGCATTTATCAAAAGGTTTGATAAATGGCTAAACCAACTATGTTAAAAGAGTTTTAAAATTTTCAAAAGTTTTTCAAAATTGAAATTTTGATTTCACGCTTTTGCTTCTGCTCCTTTACTCCTATGCCGCCTGTAAGCCTACAATGGTGTCCATAGGTGTCTGTTACGGCCTGAGACCCCTAAGCAACCACTGACTTCTTGTTTGACCCTTGTTTCATAAAAAAAAGGCCTTTTGGGTCCTTTTTGAACAAATTTTAGCAATTTTAAAAGTAATAACCAACCATTTTGCAAAAATCAAAATCAAAATAAAATTAAAGTCCAGATGTAACATCCACAAACTTAAATTCTATAAAAGTCCCCAATAAAAATATGAATTTAAACCAAGGCATTAGGGCACACATATTAAATAAAAATGCCCAATGCTTATGTGAAATAAACACAATGTACGTAAATCAATACAACAACCAGTCGAACCAAAAATAACATGAGGGATCTTATTATAAGAAAATTATTTATTTAAAGGAAATAATCTCTAAGGATCTTGACATGCATGTTGATTTTAGAGACTAAAAATCAAGCCTCTAAGACTTGGTGATTTTAGCTATCCTAATGCTCTTTATTAAGGTAAGAAAGTTTGTTATTGATTTTTGATGTTATACCCAGGGGCGAAGCCATGTCTCAATATTATGGGGGTCAAAATACCAAATATATTTATTTTTCATTATACGTCATAATTTTTATGAAATACGTCATAATTAAATAAATATAATTTTTTAAAGTTTAAAATTTTTATGAAATAATTATGAAAAAAATATTCAAAACTAAAGAATAGATCAACATGAAAATATAATAAGTTATAGTACTTTTGCTTTTAGATTTTGTATTATTTTAAGGGTGTCTGTGTTGCAATTTCGATTTTAAAGGGAAAAATAACAACTATTCCTACTTTGTATTTATAGGTTATAGGATGGAGCTATAGAAACTTCAATTGAAAGATTGGTGTTGTCCACTTGAATGGTGAAAGTAAGAAAATAATCTTAAATCATATAGTAGAAGGGCCACTTTAACTAATAAATTGCTAAACTATTTAAAACTAGAACACTACATCTATGTGAAAGAAAAAAATTTGGAGGGGGCTAGACCCACTTTGGTTCTGCTGGCCCTTCATCCCTGGTTAAACCTGAAAATAAATTATGAGAAATTAATTTAGGTATTGTAGGGTGTTAATAAATGAGTAAAATGAAGAAAATGGCTGTTCATAGTTGTTTGGTATTTTATTTTTTAAGGTTTTCACAAAATAATCTATATAGGTTCCGAATTTGTACACTCAAGACTCATAAATGTATTTCTAGAGTTTAGAGTGGAGTTTTATTCTGCATAATTTATTGGACTTAAGTAATAAATAAGAAAGCTCCACTAGAAATTTTAGGTCATTTAGACTTAGGAAATATGAATTTCTAAAATTGATGTAAAATTTGTCTTCAAAATTGTGTAAATATGAGTTTAAGTTAGAAAATTCCTTAAATGTTACATATTGACCTGGAGTATTTCACATATTGAAATAATGAAATTAGAGTCATAAATGAAGGATTAGAATATGGGTCTAAGGGATTATGATGTCAAGGAATCCATTTATTGAATAAATCAAACTAAAACACTGTGTGAATTAGTCCTTGATATGATTGGACATATATTTTATCCCATTTCTTAACCATTATCCATAACAAATTGAATTTACTTTTCGTGTTTTAGTATATTTCCAGCTATTTTTAGGTGTGAATACTATTCTAGAACTTTATGGTGAATGCTTCAGTATTTGTGCAAAAATCGGAGCAAAAAAGGCCACTTTTTAGCAATGAAGCACATTAGAAGAGCTCATGGGCAGACCTTACAGCCGTGAATGTTGCCTGTGAGTTAGAAAATGGCTACTGGACTATAAGAACCAATAAAACTTGAAGTTTTAAAGCTCATGGGCAAGCTCACAGGTTGTGAATGTCGCTTGTGAGCCAATAGGGAGCTACTTAACACAAATAAGCCAAAGGAAATACACCTCACGGGCCGTGAATGTTGCTCGTGAGCCAGAAGATGGCTACTATACTGAACTTGGAAAAGAAGAAATTTTAGAGCTCATAGCTTGTGAGGGTGCAGTGAGCACCCCGAAAATTGCAGTATAAAATCCAGACAAAACAGAAAAAAGGAGAATCTTAGGAGTTTGGACCTAGGTCTCATTTCAAAACCCTAAGTCATCAAGTACTAAGAAAAAGCAGATTAAGAGAGCATTTTGAGGTGTAGTAACAAACTTTTATCTAAGATTGAGCAAGATTATCTAGGGATTAGAGGATTGAGCAAGATTTCTTCATGTGTTTCTTAGTTTCTCACTCACTTCTCTTAATTTATTATTCTTTTCTTGTAGTTATGAGCTTAATATCACTTGTCTACCTAGATTAGACTAGGTTTAATTACTTTGTATGGATTAATTAATAATTTTCTCTATGAAATTGAAGTTTTGTTTAATTTTGTGCCTTTGACCTAAAAATTTATGCACTTTACAAAGCAATACATGCTTTCTTGTAATGGATGTTATTCTTTCTTTACTAGTAATATGACCAATAAGCAACCTTGTGCTTAGAACCGGATTAATATGAAATAAAACCCAAGGATCATTCACAAATCAAGTATAAAGTCAGGAGCTTGACCTAATCCAAACCTTGCCAGAGAGAGCTAGAGCTATCAATGAGCTTGACCTAATTCGAACCTTACCGAAGAGAACCAAAGCTATCAAGGGGTTGGACACCACAAGTTGCCTTGATAAGTCCAGATTTGAGTTCTTAGCAAAGAACCATGAAGAATTCCTCATAAAAGTGAAAGAAAACTCAATATTTCATTGATATTCATAATCTGTCCAAAAATACAAAATTTGGTTTATTTTTATACTTGGAACATCCCTCCAAGAATGGAAAAAGTTAAACTTCCTAGGTCAGTTTGCATTTCCTAGGTACTTAGAACATCCCTCCAAGAATAGAAAGAAACACACTAATTCAATTCTAAATAGATTCAATGCACTAATATCGATAAGTATTTCTAAGCATAAAATAAAGTCCAATTTAGTGAAAATTTGGATTGAACATTATTCCAATAGAAAACCTAATGTAACAGGCCCAAAAGTTAACCAATTAAGTGAAAATGATGTCTTTCATACATGACCAGCACCATAAACCATCTTATTGATGTCTTCCTCAAAGAAAATAAGTGATCAGCTTTGGTGTAGCATTGCTCACTTCCATGATTAAGCCTTGAAGTGCCTCTTTCATTCTTTTAGCCTTTGATCTTATCATTGGTCCACCAATTCCATGTAATAGTTCTTAGGTTTCTTTAGGAGGCCAACCTTGTTGATTGAGGTCAGCACCATGATCTCTATCATTCCCATCTTCTTTAAAAAGATTCATCCTCAAATCACCAATATCAAACAAAGATAGATCAACAACATTGAATGTAGTACTAACATTACCATAGTTGCTTAGCAAATCTAGCTATTAGGCATTATCATTAATTCTTTCCAAGACTTAAAAAGGACCATCTCCTCTAGGCTACAATTTGGACTTCCTCTGTATGGGAAATCTTTCCTTCCCCCACACCCAATATTTGGGTTCAAAGACAACCTTCACTCGGCCTTTGTTGGCTTGCTTGGCATATTATTCATTCTTTTTCTCAATGTTAGCTCGAGCCTTGGTATGTAAATCCTTTATAAATTCTGCCCTTTTCTTACCATCAAAATTAGCATGCTCATTAGTAGGCAAAGGTAAAATATCCAAAGGAGTCAAAGGATTAAAGCTATATACAATTTCAAAAGGTGAAAATGAATTAGTAGAATGAACAGTTCTGTTATATCCAAACTCAATATGTGGCAACCATCTCTCCTATTATTTCAAGTTCTTTTGAATGATAGCACACAAAAAAGTAGTGAGTGTCCTATTGACTACTTTAGTTTGTCCATCCATTTGAGGATGTGCAGTAGTAGAAAACAAGAGTTTAGTTCCTAATTTACTCCACAAAGTCTGCCAAAAATGACTAAGGAATTTAACATCTCTATCACTAACAATTGTTTTAGGTAAAGCATGCAAATGAACCACTTCTTTAAAGACCAAATCAACAATATGTGTTGCATCATTAGTTTTAGCACATGCAATGAAATGAGCCATTTTGCTAAACCAATTAACAACAAAAAATATGTTTTCCTTACCACTTTGAGACCTTAGTGACCCTA
>CAOJBK015847255.1:0-13279 GCA_948294925.1 Codiaeum variegatum | reverse complement strand
GCTAAAATTTCTTTTTCGGTGGTGGTATAATTGACTTATGCATCATTGAGGGTCTTGCTAGCATAATAGATTGGTTGAAAATGCTTATCCCTCCATTGGCCTAAAACAGCTCCCACCGCATTGTCACTTACATCGCACATCAATTCGAACGGAAACTCCCAATCTGGAGCTACCATGATGAGAGACTAGATATGTTTGCCCTTCAATATCTCAAAGGCAACCAAGCATTCCTTGTCAAAATCAAACTCCATATCTTTCTCCAAAAGCCTAGTGAAAGGTCGAGCAATCTTCGAGAAGTCTTTGATAAATCTTCTATAAAAGCTTGCATATCCAAGAAAACTCCTTATACCTTTAACATTTGAAGGAGGAGGGAGCTTCTCAATATGGCCACCTTGGCCCTATCCACCTCGATGCCATTCCTTGAAATCTTATGCCCTAGAACTATCCCTTCTTCCACCATGAAATGGCATTTCTCCCAATTAAGCACAAGATGTGTTTCTTCGCATCTCTTCAAAACTCACTCTAAATAAGCAAGACAACTCTCAAAGATATCTCCATGGATGGAGAAATCATCCATGAAAACCTCCCTGATGTCCTCAATCAAATCATCAAATATGGTTGTCATGCACTTTTGAAATGTAGCTGGTACATTGCAAAGACTGAAAGGCATTCTCCTTTAAGAAAAAGTGTCATAGGGGCAGGTGAAAGCAGTCTTCTCTTAGTCTTTTAGTGTGATAGGAATTAGAAAATATCCTGACAAGCCATCAAGGAAACAATAGAAAGAGTGCCTATCCAATCGCTCCAATATTTGGTCAATAAATGGTAGTGGGAAGTGATCCATACGGGTGGTATCGTTCAACCTCCAATAGTATATACAAACTCTCTACCTGATTACTGTACTTTGGGGAATCAACTTATCTTTCTCATTTGCAACAGTTGTCATCCCTCCTTTCTTAGGCACCACTTACACTGAACTCACCCATGAGCTATTTGAAATGGGATAGATGATTCTGGCATCAAGGAGTTTGATCACTTCTTCCTTGACTACCTCCTTCATTTTAGGATTTAGTCTTCTTTGTGGTTGCACCACCGACTTATAATCATCCTCCATAAGAATCTTGTGTGTGTAATAAGATGGGTTAATCTCTCTAATGTCTGTTATTTTCTAGGCAATCACTCTCTTATAGTTCTTCAAAAGATCCACCAACTTTTCCTTTTACTCTTGAGATAGCCTGACATTTAGAATAATTGGGAGTTGTCTTCCTTCCCCTAAGAAGGCGTACTCCAAATGTTTTGAGAGTGCTTTAAGCTCTAATTCTGATGGGGTCTTCTATGGAAGGTTTTGCTTTTTCTTCATAGGTCATCTCAATTATCTTATATGCCCTCCTTCTCTCTATGCAACTGTTACCCTCTAAGTACTTTAACTCCTCTATCGCTTCCATGTCCTATTTCTCTACTTATTCCTGCAAAAGACACCTTTTTAAGGGGGTCCTTAAAAGTAAAATTAGTAATAAAATTGCGGGACTCACGCTCACATAGATCCTCGTTTGGGCCCTCATCATAAAAACTAAAGGGTGTTTCATGGATTGGGTAACATTAAAAATCACTTTCTCCTCTCCCACCCTTAAGATGAGGGTACCCTCATGGACATCAATGATGGCTCGGGCTTTATTTAGGAATGGTTTTCCTAGAATTGAAGAGACATCTATGTCATCATCCATTTCCAGCAGAACAAAATCAATCGGGAATATGAATTACCCAACCTTGACTAACACATCCTCAACTATCCCCTTAGGGGAAATGAAGGATTTATCCACTAGTTAAATTGTCATTTGTTTGAGCTTTGGTTCATCGATAGCAAGCTTTTTAAACACATGGTAAGGCATTACACTAATACTAGCCCCTAAGTTTGTTAATGCCCTCTTAACTTCAAGATTGCCAATGAAACAAGGAATCCTAAAGCTACTGGGGTCTAGTAATTTCTTTGGAAATCTTTTTTTGACTATTTCCAAAGATTTCTCAAACAAATGCACCATAGATACTTCTTCGAGCTTTGTCTTATTAGAGATAAGCTTTTTCAAAAATTTTGCATACTTAGACATTTGTGCGAGTGCTTCGGCAAAAGGGATGTTAATATGAAGTTGCTTAAAATGTTCAAGAAACTTACCAAATTGTGCATCCAAACAATCCTTCTATAGACATGCTGGATATGGCACCCTCATTTTGTACTCCTTGACCGGTGTTGATTCTTTTGGTAGCTCCTCTTGCTTGCTTACCTCTTGCTTCTAAACTTTTAACTCTACCTCAACATGTTGAGGTTCTTCATCTTCTTTCCCCACTTTCTCATTCACTACACCCTCTACCATTTTACCACTCCTTAAAGTGATAGCCTTTAACTCCCCTCTCGGGTTTGCCTCGGTGTTGCTAAGTAGTGTACCCGGATGCCGCTCACTCATCGTTTTAGCGATATGACCCACTTCGGTCTCAAGTTTCTGTAGTGAGGCCTGGTTATTCCTGTTCATGACATCTTTTGCTTGAAATATTTTGTCGGCATCTTGAATATATTCTTTTAATATCTCTCCCAAACCATTTCCTTCAGTGGAGGGGCTTATTATTACATGGGTGGCCTTGGCTGGTATTCGGGCGGAGTGACCCTCTACTCGTTGTTATTCCTCTAGGAAAAATTGGGGTGATCTCTCCACCCAAGACTGTATGTATTTGAATAAGGGTTGTATCCTCCCCCTGCCTATTCCCTATATAGTTGACTTACTCCTGGCCCCCACTTGCGCTACTTGAACCAAAAGAGCATGTTACACTCATTCACTTGGTGGTCACCCATAATTCTCACAAATCAGCACTTGTTGCCTCAAATTTCCAGAGGTAAACACATCAAACTTCTTATTCAAGACTTCAATTTGAGCTATTGGAGATGTGACTGCGTCAATGAAATGAATTCTCGATGCCCTTAACATTGGTTGATCACGTGGGTTAGGTAACCACTGATAATAAGACCTGGACATTTCTTCAATAAGCTCCCACACCTCTTCTAGGGTTTTTGACTCCAATGATCCTCCTTCAGATGCCAACAAAAGTTGTCTATTATTGTAGTTAAGACCATTGGTGAAACTTTCCACTTCCACAGCTCAAACCCATGATGCGGACATCTAAACAGGAAGTCCTTGAATCTTTCCCAGCCTTTATAAATTGATTTCCCCTCTGGTTATGAAAAAGAATAAATTTCTTGATGAAGCTTGGCGGTCTTTGTTGGGGGAAAATACTTCTCGAGAAAAGCCACCGCTAATTGCTCCTAAGTTATGAAATGTCCGGTGAGGAAAGATTTCAGCCACTTCTTCGAGTTTTCCCTCAAGGAGAATAGGAACAACCTCAGCATAATAGTATCTTCTGACACCCCATTCATCTTAAACATATCACATATCTCAACGAATTCATCCAGGTGGTCGTGCAGATTTTCATGAGCCAAACCTCCATATTGACTGGAATTTTGGATCTTCTGGATAATGGCCGACTTGATCTAGAAATTGTTGGAGTCCACCGGTGGCCTTCTGATCGGACCTCCAACATCATTTAGATTTGATCAGGTGAAGTAATACATGGTTCTCCACACGTGAGGATCATTTCCATTCCTATTGCAATTTCCATTGCCCTCTCATATGGCATGTCTATTCCAGTTGCCATCACTATTGTTTCTAGCCTGATTTTCTTCCATCTCTATTTTAGGGTCTTCTATATCCACTTCCAGGGCACCCTCTTTCATCTATTGAATTGAAAAATTATTAGCTTCTTTAAGAATTGGATCACCTCCTCCCAGAGCTAACCTCCTTTTCTGCCACCCATTCCGTTGAATCTCAGGATTATAAGAGTGCAATTGAGATGAGCTAGCTCTAGTCATGCACTAACCTAAAATAAGATAGATGAAGAAAAAAAAATTAAATACACAGAAACATAAAGGCTAAATCAATAGTGTCGGATTTATTGTTAATGTTGATCCTAGCAATAACTAACAAAATCAAATCCCCGACAACGACCCCAAAAACTTGATTGTGCTTAGTCGCAACACCAGTAAGTGCACATGATCATATCAAGTAGTAAAATCGACAAGTCTCGATATCGTTCCCCTAAGGGATTCGTTGGTTTAATCGATCAAGCACCAACTCAATCTCCTAATCTATTGTATAGCTCACAATAATAGTTGGATTTAGGAACTAATTTTAAAACTATGTAAACCTTTAAAAACTGAACTTGCACTTAAAAAAATATAAAGAAATCAAAAATCAAATCTGGAAATCAACAATGGATTAAAGCATCTACTTAGATTTTGACTCGTATTACTCAAATTGTACGTTCAATCAACAAACGAATGAAAATGTCAATTAACCAATAAGTGGAATTTTCACAAAACTAGGTTTAAATCTTTTTGAAGTAATTAAACCCTTAATTTCTAAGTAATAGGAAGGGAGTCTCTTCTCAATCCTATTTAATTAGAAACATCATGAAGAATCAATGACAAATATAAAACCCTAGGAGCTTGTGCATCTATCTCTAGCAAACAACAAACCTATTAAGCTTTTGAATGTTCTAAATCTAAACTTTCTATCTCTAGTAAAGCCTAAATAACACAAATCAAGAACCAGCATGCTATTGTCATTGATTTATAGAAAAATAATTATCAAAAGTTAAACTTGATGAAATACCTAAACATTCATAGAATAAAAACGTTGATCAATCCATACAATCGAGTAATACCCATCTAATCTAGGTAGATAAGTATGTTTAATTCATGATCAAAGCAAAAGAATAAGAAAAATAGAGGAAAGTGCAGAAATCCATGGAACCCATTAAGACCTAATGAGATTTTAGCCAAATCTTTGTAATCCTTGCTCCAATTTGGGATGATGATTCACAATCCACCCTTAAAAACCTTAATCGATCTCTTTTTCCATGATTATCAGCTCGTTTCTAGGGGTTTTGCAGCCCTAGATCGACTTTAAATGAAGTTAGACAAGTATCTGCTAAGAATTTTTTCAAGCGTCCTCTAATATGAAAATTTCGTACTTTATATAAGTGTCAGAGGGTTTTCACGGGCGGCTCTCATGGCCCATGCCATTGCTCGTGACAGACCTCTGTGTGATTTGCTCTCACGGTCCCTATCATGGCCCGTGATGGGACCCCTGAGAAGCTATTATTTCTCTGCGTTTATTTCTTACTGCTCCCATGGTTGACATCTCTCTCTATCATGGCCTGTGCCACTGGCCGTGACAGACCACTGCCTTGAAATCCTTAGCATTCTCATGGGCTATCTCACCAGCCTTGACGCAGCCCTGAGCCTTGGATTATCATTCCGTTTTCGCACATTTTCTTCGCCTTTTGAGCCCAAACCTTGACATAGTTTCTCCTAGCTCCAGAATCCAATTGATTACTTAAAAATAGCTAAAAACACTAGAACAAACACATTACATTCAATTGAACAAGTAAAATCCACCAAGAATATGTGGTAAAATAGTGTATAATTTGCTAGTTATCACAAAGCTGCATAAATAAAAACATTAATTAATAAGAGTGCAAATGTAGAACTGAAGATAAGTGAAATAAAATTCACCAACCCTTTACGACGGTCTCCTCGTAGAGTGTTTGATATTCTTCCTGCTCACATCTCTGCCATCAGGAAGAATCACTTAGAGGGGCTTAGCCTCGACAGGAGAAGCAACCCTAGTAGACTACCTAGCCTACCAAGACTTCCCTAACCTTTTGAGAGTTTCGTAGAGCCCTAAAGGTCAGAAGAAGTAGAAGAGGAATAAGATGATGACAAAACAGAAGAAGGGTCAGATGAAAAAATGGGATTACTTGTAGGAGGCACATATGTCTGGGTAGCCAAAGCTGAGCCACTAGCTTCACCAGCTCCAGAAGGATGAGTAAACTCCCTCTCTAAAAACCTTTTCATTACAGCTTTGCTCTTGTTATAGAAAAAGTTGTATATTTTAATGAGTCTACCCTCAGAGAAAGGGAGACTTCAGTTATGGTAGAACAGCTAGAGCAGTTTGTTGAATTCTTGCTCGTCTTTGGCTAGTGATTCCATGTTGTCCAAAACATGCCTCGCCACCTGTAAAAGTGAGGCATCTGAACAATCTTATCCTTGAACTTCTAGAGCATCAACAATTAATCATAATGCCTCTTCTTATCAAAGCCAAAGGGGCGCTTTAGATGGAGGGATGAAGAGGCAGTAACTATTAAACCAATAGGAGCAGAAGACCGAAGAGGAATAAGAGCGGAAGCATGAATTGGCTGAGCTTGACTTATTTTCAAGATAGGGCTCGGCCTTGAAGTCCTTTCTGACCTCCACTTGGACAATCTCATGATGAAGGGACCATCTTTGTCATCTTCTTCATCGACTAGCTCCTGAACCGGTCTCTTTGAGCTAGAACCTAGTGGAGGTGGCCTTATGTTCGGCCTGGGGCCTACTGTTCAAAGAGGGGGGCCAGCAGACATTCGAACCCCCACATTAGCTCTAAGAGGCAGATTCCTATAATAAGCGTAAAGATGTGGAAAATTTGCTTCTTGAAGATGGACTCGTTGGATGGCCCATTGAATCTCCTCCTTTGAGCAAGGCCAAAGTTCCCCAGTAAAAGGATCACAAACAGGGATAACACAATTAAAGTCAGGCTTCAGTACTTATTTCTTCTCCTCCTCAGTCTATCCCTAGCATAAGCCAGAGGTCCTTGTTCACTGGCTTTAAGTGATTCTCTGAAAAAGGGAAAAAAGGCAATAGGTCAGAACAATGTTATGAGTATAACAAATGAAAACAAAAAAAAAATCACTCACTCATCAAGTCCACAAGACAAAAAGGGATGGATAAATGACCATCCTTATCCTCAAGAAGGCTACTCGCCCATAGATCTTCGAGATTAACCATCCTCTTCGAGCATATCAACACTAATTGATTCCTCCTACCACCTTCGGTAAGATGATGCCAACAAGCTTATGGGGCTCTCAGTAGTCCCCATCGAAGCCTAACCTAGCATCACTTGGACCAATATAATGCATCCTAAAGAACCGGCGCTTCCAGTCGTCCGCCTTGTTGGGCTTCAAAGAGAAATGATTCCTGTTGGGTCTCTCAGAAGACATGCCCTAACATGAGACGAACTAATAAAAAGTCTGAAATGTTTTCATTGAAGGGGAGAAAATCCCCAAGCAGAAGCAACGGGCCTCAAAAGCATGAATATCGAGGACAGAGTTTGGTATGAGGGTAAAAGATATCATACTAAAATGTCTAAAGACATTTAGGAAGAAGTTAAAGGGAGGTAGGAGTAAGTCGCGAAGTAGCTGGTCGTAAAAAATAATATAGTCTCGACAGCTAACGGGAACATTAAATGTGGGATTCTAATGAAAAATGCAGTGAGAAGTAGATGGAAGTTGAAAGAAATCGTTGGAGCAATACTGTCGAAGTTGGCCTGGAAAGGGCTTCAATTAATATTCGACTTGGGGAACACGCTCCTTTAAGGAGGAACGAGAGATTGGATAATGAATTCTTCCCTGGTAGTTGAAGCGGATCGGCTTGCCTAATATTGTCTAGTGCAAGCCATGAGATTGAAAAAGGTGGTGAAAAAGGAAGAAATGCAAAAGAGTGAGAAGGAACAAAGAATTCTAAGCAAAGGAAGGGAAAATAAGTCAAATCTGGAAGATATATATAGGCTTTCTAAACGACCCTTCATATTCCTAGTCGTTATAATTAAAAGGTGACATGTGGCCAACCATATTAAGTGATCTGGCAGCTATATGGCAAGATGACCTTCATTGAAGGAAAATACTTCGCAGATGGTACCATTGCTTCGACCCCATACAAGTCGAAAATCTAATGACAACTGAAAATAAAAGTTCCACAAGGGAAATCGAAGCTCATGAAAATACCTTGAAGCAAAATCGAATTTTCAATCGAAGAGCACAAAAAGCACTGCCAAAAATAGGTGATCCCATCGAAATAGAACGCGAAAGCGTTGGGGAGGGGGGCATCCCAGCAGATTTTGTTCAAACATAGGGACTGAGCTTCAAAGCCCTTCAACTTCTTATGAATAAAGGAGACCACTGATATGGGTTAGAATAAGACGAACAACCTAAAATGATCAGGTCTAAGCCCAACCAACGAAGGAGTGGGCTTCGGCATGTTTTGTACTGAAGAGACCCCCTGAGTGACCCTCACTTCACATGATTAATATAATATTCCTCTAGACATGTGTCCACAGATTAACACGAAAACGTGTTACACTTTCACTTGGGACCACTCATTATCCTGTTTAGATTCTTTTACATGGCACTCTAGTAACAAGACAAGTGTCCTTAAGGAATTTTACAAACACTATAAATACTACATGATAATACACATTTCAAGGTAAGCAATCATAATCCAAAATATTCAAAAAAATCCTAATTCATTATGATTCAAGGGCTCCACAGAGTCTACGACATTGTAAACCCATCACTGACTTGGACATCAGAGAGTTATTGGCATACTCAAAATCTGACCTTATTAGCTCACGTTTGCTCATTAAGTGCATGTTAGCCCAATCCATTGTGAAGACTATTCAATTCAAATCTAAGAAGATAAAAAGTTATTAAGTCAATAACTTATTAATATTATTTTTAGTTTTTTTTTATTAATAGAATTTTATGAAATAATAAATGGAAGAATTTAAATGCTACCGAAATGAAAATACAGAAATGTCTTAGTTAATGTTGAAATAGAGAGATTTGAGTGATTTTAAGATCAAAGTCTTAGAAATTAAATATTAAATTATCCATTAATAAAAATTTGAAACCGTTTAACCGTTTACATGGCATAAACTGACTGCTGATTTCTACGGCGGAGCCGTGATTACTTTTTTGAGAAAAAAAAAAGTCAGCAACATTTAAAATTCTTCTTAATTTCCATTTGTGTCTAGAGAACACTATGGGGGATGAACCATAGCCAAGTATATTAATCAAACTTTCTACTTATTATTTTCTGGAAAGCAAATTGAGGCTGTATACTTATTTTAGTTTAATTTGGCAACGATTTGAGAGGAATTGGGCATAGAATATTTTTCTTTCTTTTTTCTATTTTGTCCTTTTTTTATTTTTTAATAAAAAGGCATAGTATAATGTGTCTCATCAAGCAGCTGCACAACAAAAATTTTCAGAAAAAAAATTAACACTCTTCTGTCAACACTTTTTAAGAATTACTTTTTTATTGTACCATTACTTTCTTATTGTAATTATCGAATTAACTTTATTAAAAGATAATCAAATTAAAATAATTATATATTTCTATATTCGCTTTCAATTAACTTATTTAATAAATAATAAGTTTTTAAATTTAAAAAGTGACAAGACATAAACCAATATAAGAAAGCGATTGTTCAAAAAGAGTTCTGGAAAGGAAAGTGTTGGTTTTGGTATGCAAGTGATTAAGAGGAGGGGAGGGCGAAGCAGGTAGCACACCACCATTACCGGCACATCCAATTTGAATTGTTAAACTTTTGGCTTAATTCTATAAGTGGCCTGTTGAAATTTCAGGGTAAAGAAACTACTACATATATACTTGTTTTTGCGTCTCTCTTTGTGTATGTAATAAATTTCAATTGTGGTAATTTTTTTCTTTTTTCGAAATTTCAATGGCGAATGCGTATTTTATAAGAGTCCTTATTGGCTGGACTCAGAAATAACCAGTTGGTTAAACCTGAATCCAACAAACATTGTTTTGTCGGAATAATAATGAAAAATAAGGCTCATGAAAAAGAAAAACAATGGTGCACTCGCTCATCTTTTTCCTATTTCTCGTTCATTGGCTCAACTTCCAAAAAAAAACTCTTCTTCCTCTTCTTTTCTCGTCTGATCAACTTCTAAATCAAAAATCACTTAATCATTTTTAATTTGAAATTGAAATAAAAAAAATTAACCATTAATAATATTTAAAAATTCTTCTAAAATATTAAAATTACTTAATTAACAAATTTTAAAAAAAATTAAATTTTCAGAAAACTGAATATATATTCGATAAAAACAAAAACAATTACTAAAAAGAGGCTAAAAGACGAAAAACTCACTCTTAAAAATTGAAGAATATTATAACAAACTCAGACAATGAAACGTGTAATTTAATATTAAATTAGTGATTTTTTTAACAATTTAAGTGAATATCCTCTTACTCAGTTAATATCATCTGTAAGTTCATATTTAATTAATAAAATTTTATTAATTTTAGTGATTTTTTTAATAATTGAAGTGAATATAAAGTTTTGATATAATAAATATTCTATTTTCATAGTTTATTATAGTGAATTTATAGTTTTGATATATTAAATTTTTGATTTTCATAGTTTATTATAATAAATATAAGGTTTCAATATAATGAATATAGGTTTTTCAAAGTTTATTATAGTGAATATAAGGTACTAATGTAGTGAATCATGAATTTTCATAATTTATTGTAGTGAATGTAAGATTTCGATATAGTGAATCTTCGATTCTCATAGTTATGGTGAATGAAGGGTTTCGATACAGTGAATATATGATTTTCATAGTTTATTATAATGAATATAAGATACTGATGTAGTAAATCATGAATTTTCATAATTTATGACAATGAATGTGAAGATTTATAATGAATTCACATGCAAACGTAATAAAACAGATCTAGTAAATATTATTCTAATTATAGTGAATATATATACAAATTAAAAAGAATCTTTTTACAAATGTAATGAATTTAATTGCAGAGGTATTATTGTAAAAATAAAACATAATCGCATGCAACTCAGAAAAACGTGTGTTTCCGACAGTTTTCTGACAATTACTGTATTTGTGAGCTCAGATCTAACCAATAATTTGCCAATTTATAGTACAAAAAACCTCAGTAAAAACTTATTTATTACTTGCCTATTCGGTATCGTTTTTTTCCTGTTTTTTAAAAAATTAAAATTTATTATTTTTAATTTATTTTATATAAATATGAAATAAATTATTAAAAATATATTTTTAATAATATTTTTCATATTTTTATTTTTAAAATTTGAAAACATAAACAAAAACTAAAAAATCACATTGTTTTTTTTTTTCTTAATGTATATATAAAGTGATTCTCAATTTTCTCGTCCAAATTGTCTTGCTCTTTGCCAATGGTGCAAGTTGGGCTTTTGTAACTGTTATGGATTAAGATGACCAACTTTTTTTTTTTTTTTTATTATTATTATTATTATTATTATTTCCCAGTAAGTGGAGAATGACAAAGCATCAAATATTGGTGCGAAATTTTAAAATTCAAGAAAAGCTAGTAATCCTACTTGCTCGGACTATAATAAGTAGGGGCGAACATCGGTTTGGTTACGGTGATTCGGAAATTGATCCTCTAAACCCAAAATTTTGAAATATATTTGGTTGACCAATCAAATCGAATCATTTTTATAAAAAATTAGAAATCAAAAATCCGATTTTAATTTGATCAGTCTGGTTTGATTAACCAAATAACCGAATTTTTTTAAAAATTTTTTTATTGAAAAATATGAGATTTAATTAATTTTTCAATACATTTCTAAAAAACTGGCACTCTAAATACAAAACTATATAATATATATTCATACTATTAAAGTTTAATAATAACATTTATAATACTAAATAGAGCAAACATAAATTACAATTAAATATAACTCAATTATAAAAAATGATCATATACAAAAAAATATCTATCAAAAATAAAAGAATTTGATATTCATAATTAAGAAGACTCTGCAAAGGAAAAAAATATTAAGTTAGTATGAAAGAAACATAATTAAAAAATAAAGAAAAATATTGAAAAAATTGGACTCAGACATTGTTTTCAGTTCATAGAAAGAATGAACTGAGCTATCTAGCTGCAAATCTGTAAAATTGCTAACCATTAAACAGATCTACCCGCCTAGGTAGCTCAGTTAACATTCATTAGAACATCAAAACATGGTGGATGCATAATCACTGCTCATAAACACAGAAAAGTGGCTCATGCTTTATTCCAGTTCATAGAATGAATGAACTGAGATACCTGGATGCAAATAAAACTACAAATCATTAAACAAATCTACTCCGCTAAGGTAGCTCAGTCAGCATTCATTTAAGATCATAAAATGGTGAAGGCCTCACCATTGCCCATACACAAACAAAATAAACTTACCAATGACAGATTGCTCAGCCTAAGCAAATCTCATCAATTACTAAGTTATACACTCAGTATTTCAAAGTTGTGTAAGGCACATCATTGCTCAAGCAAACACATCACAGAATAATTTGCCAAAGTTGCAGTTTCAAGTCAATATAACTAAAAAGATGCAACAATCAAGTCAATATAGCCAAAAAATGAGCTTATCCTTCAATTCCAGCAACATTAGGAGGCAGTAATGAAGCAAAAAAAAAAAATATGTTGCAACAATAGTGTAATAAAAGTTAAGAAATTTATTGTCATCAGGATTAGCAATAGGTAGAATCTACAAAGGTAAGTAGGCTTTATAAAAAAAATGTTTCAGGATTAGCAACAAAGAATGTAAGTCAAGCAACATATAATATAAATCAGTTGAACTAGATTCCATTAAATAATCAAAAGAGTTAATCATTAAAGGGTCATTTTAAGCAGTCATAGAATGACCAAGGCTAACAGTTGGTAACTCTGAAATAAATGAACCACATATTAGCATCTTTTCATTCAAATATGGAATAAAAATATTAAAGTAAATTAGGGCCTCCACAAACTTATGTGTGAGTGAGCTTCTAAATGGATCAAGGAACCTGCCTCTAGTGCTAAAAGCACTTTCAGAAGCAACTCTGCTAATAGGAATGGCTAGAACATCTCTAGCAAGTTTAGACAGCACAGGGAGCCATCACTATTGAGCTTCCACCATTTCAATATATCAAACTCAGCATCATCATCGAAACTAATATAGCCTCATCAAGGTAACTTTGAAGCTCATTTTTTCCCCCACTCATTTCTAATTTATGTTCCTTAAATTTTTCCTTCAAAAGGGACTTCCCAGTGAGAGAAAGAGAGTCAGAAGAATTTGTTTGAGATGTTTGAGAAGATTGAGAAGAAGATTCTATTTGGATCTCATACTTAGCATTGTACTCAGCAAACAAATCATGCAATGCTAACTCAACATCAATAAAAAAGCATAGACCCACTAGATTCCCCATACATTTCTTTGAAAGCATAATAAATGTATCCTAGTTTCAGAGTGGGGTCTAAAGCAGTTGCAAATAATATAATCTT